>VZTD01003639.1:484963-687376 GCA_013397725.1 Rhagologus leucostigma | reverse complement strand
GGGGGGGCGGCGGCCGAGAAGGGGCTGCTGAAGGGCCCAGCGCAGGGGTTGTGAGGAGACACCGGCGAGAAGCTCTGGAAGAAAGCGGGGTTGATCGATGACGGGATCCCCGGGTAGAAGCTGGTCTCGGACTCCGGGCTCGGGGGCGGCATCGCGCTGATCTGCCCGCCGCCGCCGCTGGAGACCGGAGGCTGCTGCGTCTGCTGCGGAGGCGGCGACGAGGTCTGCACCGACCAGGGGGTGCCGAAGCCGGGCAGCGGCGGAGGAGGAGGGGAAGCCGCCGAGGAGGAGCCGCCCCCGCTCTGGTGATGGGGGCTGGGGATCTCCGGGCTCTGCAGGCTGCTGAAGCCAGAGCGGAGCCCGCCGGGCAGGAGGTTCCCGGGGCTGCCCAGTAAGTGGCTGTTCGGGGGGGACTCCATGGGGGGCAGCTTGGCTCTCGCCTGCAGATGAGGAGACGGAGTCGGATTCACGCAGGAGGCGGCGGCCACCCCCACATTGGGGTCCGCGGACGCCGATCCCCCCGGGCAGGAAGGGGAGAGCCGCTCCGAACCCCCCCTGTCCGCGCCGCACTGGTGCTCGGCGGGGCCGACGGGCCGGTGGTGCGGGTGATCCCCCGTCCGCGGCGGCTCCAGGGGGTGAGCGCTGAGGAGCTGGAGCTGCTGCTGTTGCCTGTGCTCCTGCTGCTGGTACTTGTCAGTGGGGTGGCTGAACTGCTGCTGCTGCTGCTGCTGCTGAGGGGGGTGGTGATGATAGTCTGGGGGGTGGTGGTTATGCAGGGGGTGGCTGCTGCCGAGCTGGGCTGGGCTGCTGAGCTGCTGCTTAAACTCTTTCCTCTTCTGGCTCAGCTGAGGAGGCGGCGGCTGTGGTTGCTGCGCTTGCTGCTTGTTTAAATCCTGGTGGGGGCTGAGACAGGGTTTAAAGTCAGAGGAGGGGTGGCCGAGAGGGGGGTGTCCCGACGCGGGGCTGCTGCCCAGCCTCTCGCTGCCTGGCTGCTGCTGCTGCTGTGTCACCCCCAGGAGCAACTCATCCTGCATGTTTTGATGATGCGCAGCAGCGGCCGCTGAGGGGAAACAGGGAGGGCAGCGGCGACCCGGCGGACACGCTGCCGGACGAACCGGCTACAGCGGGCGGCAAGGGGCAGGAGGAGGAGGAATGAGGCGAGGCGGCTGCGGCCGCTCCGGGGAGGGGAAGGATCCGGCGGTGGGCAGGGTCTGGGGTGGCCGTCTGCGGGAGCTCCCCTGACACCGGCTCGGCGCAGAGGTGAACCCCCACCCCAGCACGCTGACGAGACAAAGATAATTAATAATCTTTGTGGCGAAGTGTTGAGGGGCGGGGGGAGAGTTTAAACACCCTCCTATCGCAAACCACTATGCAAGTCCCAGAATAGCTAATTTATAGAATAAAGCTCTCTTCTTTGCCATCAACGCCCCTGTACTGCTTTAAAAATATCGCAGCTTTCTGATACGAGCCCATTTTTATCGGAGATTCCTTATTCCTTTTCGTTTACTGGGACCCCCAGCAAGGCGGCCCTTCCCGCCTACAGTCGCACCCACAGGGATCCACTACATCAGGAATCCGCCCGGACAGGTCACTGCCTCCAGACAGCAACTCCTCCGTCCGACCCCCCAGCTGCTACACCGCAACGCAGGGGGAGAGCGGGGCATTCCCGGGCCTGGCACTGGCGGGGAGGGAAGGAGGGAAGGCGGGGAGGCCGCCGGTACCTCCACACGGCAGGCGACCCGGTCTCCTCAGCAAGGCTGCTGCCGCCCCCCGGCCGCCCCCGCCCCGGTGCCGGCTCGGAGCAGCTGCTGCGCCCTTAAGAGAGCCGGAACATCCGTCACAGTGACGTCACAGGCACCGCCCCGGCCCGGCCGGCCTGGTAATGAGCCTGTGGGCCTGCTCCCTCATGAATAATGCATCGGACTGGAAGCCCGCCCCCTCGGCGCCGACCAGCCGGGTGGGTGCTACCACTTCAGCCAGGGGGAGGTGGCAGCCCTTGGGCCGCTTGGCCAAGGAAGGCACTCATTGGGCTTCGATGACCTGTCTACCATGAAGCGAGAAACACCTGAAATAAAGAGATTTTATTTCGTTTTGCGGCAGCGGGTGCGATCGGCGTTTATCCCAATAGCCTGGGCAGGGGCAGCCGGGACGCTGGTTTCTTCTGCCGCCTGCGATCCCGTCAGGCGCTCATTCGGGGCGGGGGAGAGGGGGATTGCCCCGCCCCCTCGCCTCGCTCGCCCCTCATTTGCATTGACGCACGACCGCGTGCCACGGGCGGGGCGGAGGGGGTGGAGCGCGAGCGCGGCGGCACGAGAGGGGCCGGGTGTCGAGGCCCCGCCCAGCCCCGCGCCGAGCCCCGCCCACCCGAGCACGAGTGGCGGGCGCGCCGTGTGCCCTGTGGGATACGGGGCTGTCCCTGTGCCGTGGGACACTGCAGCGCGCCAGAGCTCCCGCGGGAACCTGGGCTCGTCACCCCTTCCCCGCCACACACCCGGGGCCTGTCAGCAAACCTTGTTTGTTGGGCACCTCGGAGACCCGCGGGAGCTCGGGCGGAACCCGTGCTGGGGTGTGGTGGCACGGGGTGGTGCCCTCTGAGGTATTCCAGTATCAAAGGTGGGGTTTTACCCTTTCCGCACAGTGGAAGCACAGTTCTTGGCAGCCGTTCAGTGGAAACAAAACAGTTTGGCACGTACAACGTAACACTGATGTAGATGTACATGTCCCTGAAAAGACTAAAACAAGTGGCCTCTCTTTGTGCTCTGGGGAGGCTGTAGCTCAGCAGTGAAAGAATTCATACATGGTGGTTGAGTGTCATTATGTGCTTGACCTATTGAACTTTTCTCTAGGCATCTGTCCATGCCCACTATCAGCGACTGGATGGCTTCGTTCCACCTGCCCCGTGGACCTTTGGTCTGACCCAGTGTAACAATTCTTATTTCTTAAATCTGTATTTTTTCTCTATGCATATAAAACATAGAGGGAAAAAAATTGTTTCAGCATTTGCAGTCATCTCAGATGTGGTTGTGAACCTGCGTGGGTATATATTGGGGAATCCATGCCATCTTGCAGGGTTAATATGAAAATGCATTTGCAGCATAGAAGAATAATTGGTACGTGTTTACCTTCACTGTAGTATGGATTAGCACTCCAGAATTATTCATTACACTGGCATTTGTTTCAAGAACTTTGCAGTCTTACAAGGGCTAAAAAATCCAGATTGCAGATCAAGGCCTTACAGATGATCACACGGTGAATAAATGTTGCAGTCCAAGTACTGGTTCCTCTCTGAAGAGTGAATTGCTTCACAGCACAGTCCTGATAAACACTAGTTTTGTGAGCTGCAGAACTGGTAGCATCTGGCTTCTCTTTATGTTCCTGTCATACACCTGACATTGAGTTGTGTGCAAGCCTGAACAGAAGCTGTCCTGTACCTGGGGCATTCTCAGGCAATGTCTAGCAAGGGTGGAAGCAGTGCTGCACTGCACTCTTCTGTAATCAGCTGCCTATTTCTACAAAGTGTGTAGGGACTCATTCAGTTGAAGGGGTTTTTTTTGTAAGCAGTCAGCTTCTCTGTCCCTCACCTTTAAATCAAGCCCAAATTCTAGCAATTCTTCCTTCAAAACAGCTTTCTTGGCGTATGCGAGTATTTTTTAAATTGACTGAAAGACAAGAGTGTTCACATCCTTCACGACAGCTTATCTCTGGCATGGTAGCCACTCACCCCAATCACGTGTGTTTGTTAAAACAACTATCACGGAGTGAAGATCATCTATTTTTAACCATGTAAAAAGTAAGTGTCCACTCTGCATTAGCTGCCTAGTGTTCAACAAACACAAGACAGGTGCTACCAAAGGATGATTCATCCTCTAACTAAGGTACTTCTAGGGAGAGAAACCTGATCTCTCTCTCTGCTGATAATGAGGAAAAGTTCTGCCTATCTTGCTGCAGAATCCAGTAGGTCTTTGGTGGTCCCTGGTCTTGTGGCACATGCTACTTGATTCTAATACAAGCAAGAACAGTTGTACCAAGTCAAACCAAGCATCCTGCAGGCTCTTCTGCCTCAGATACAAGACCCCTTGTATCTGAGAATACTTGTGCTGAGGCCACAAGTTCTGGCTTCTCCTGCATCAAATCAAGTCTCTTATCTGGCACCTTGGTGCCATCGAGAAGTGTGGAGGCCCACCCTTGGCAGTTTATTTTCTCTCTCTAGTCTCCAGTTTCTCAACTTTTGACCATTTGGCCTTCACACCCTCTTGCGGTAATGTTTTTCTCTCCCTTGTAATCCCTCGATTCCTTCCTTTTATCTTAGCTGTGCCTTTCTAGGGAAGGCTTGAGAGCTTTTTTGGACAGACTAGTTGGAAGGTAATAGTGTCTGTAAATAAATGCCTAAACAAATGTATAAGAACAAGCTAAGCTTGTATTATGCTTCCTTCAGGTATCTCACCTATTTGCAACACAGGAACTCCCTAAAGTTGCCTTTCCAGACCTTAGGGTGTACTGAAAGGCTTGGACTCCACGTTCCCCGATTGTTACCGAAGCGAGACTGCCTGAAGAGGAGAGCATGCTGGCAGAGCCATGCCTCATCTGAGTGACTTGAAGAAGCTAGAGAGTCATGGAGCTGGGATAAGTTCCTTAGACTAGACAACAAACATTACAAATGCCAAGCCATATGCAGTACCACTATACATAATATGTAAATTGAAAAAACCAGATGTTGCAAAACAAGCTGTCAGTACGGTAGAACCAAATACACATAAGTTATGGTTTTTGCAGCCATTAATCAACCTGCTTCTGTGTATTCATTCCAACAAACGTGCCAGACATTGACTTCACCTGGGAGGCCTGTGGTAGAGCTGGGGCTGACAGCTGTCCTGGGTTTGTTGGTGCCTGAAAGACAATGATCATCTTATTTGTCTGGTGTTCTGCATCATCCAGTGGGTGCTAAATTTTGTGTGGCAAATTTAACCAGGGGTGCTATAGAATAGAAAGTATAAGGACAAATCACGTTAAATTATGTAAAATAGCTATAACTATATAAAGACAAAATAAACTGTAAGGATTATAGAGCAGCTCTTCTGGCTGCCATTTGGGTGACATGAAAGAGATCATCAAGGTAGTGGCTTCTGAGTTTTGCCCCTCAATGGTTATCATCACTTCTAGTTTATAAACCCAGGAGAATAACATCTGCTATTGGCCAGTGTTAGGAACAGGATATTATTATATGAGAAGGGATTTTGGTCCACTGTTCTTTCTTTTGCTTGAACAATAAAATCTTTAGCGGATCTAAGAACTGAATGGGATTGTACTGAGATGCCGTGTGCTTCAGAGTGGTCTGTGGGTTTAGCTTCTTTAAAAAGTCTCTTCTTTTCATGATCAGATACCACTTAACAAGTGTTACAGTTTTTGTGAACACACAATAAATCATGAAACTGATAAAAATTTAGATATAGTTTGTAGGCTTTATATGTACACAGAGCTACTTCAGCGCTTCCTTATTTTGTAAATGAACATGAACATGAGAATATCAGGAACCTAATGTACACAAAAGAAAATAGCTCTGACTAGTGGTAGAATCTGCTCTTTCCCTTCTATTAGCTAGTTGGAAAATCACCATGGCTTTGATTTTGAATATGGGCTGCAATTAGATGTACACATGAGAAGCATCTTTGCTTTCATTCCAATACTAAACGCAGCTTTTTTGATGATTTTTTTACATGTTACAGATAAAGGTGAATGTTACAGTTAGTATTGACTTCAAAAAACCTTTTGTGGATTGGCTCAGCATAGTAGAGACTCACTGCCTGCTTGTAATGCAACAAATTGTTCTTTCCACAGCCCACAATATTTATAGGCTTTTCACCATTTGTAGTGATTTACTACTCCATTTAACCCCTTTTCCAAAGCTCTATAGCTACCAAAAAAAAAAATTAAAATCAGTTTCTTGTTTTCTCTTTGCTGTTTTACCACTCCTTGTCGCTTTCCGTATGTACTCCTTTTCCTAGGCTCTTTGTTAGCCCTCTGTCTTTAGGTAGCTGTGTCTGTCCTGCAGTGCTTGCAAGGGTTCTGCTAAAGTTCTGCTCGATCCTCCCTGTGATCAGGCTGTTTAGGGACGTACACAGTCTGCTGTCGTGTGGTCTGTGACATGTGACTGCTTTGTTGCTTAGCTTAAACTTTGAAATGGGCTTGCATATGCATTCCAGGAACAGCACATTGTTCTAACTGGTAACAAAATACACGATTCACATACTTTTGCTAGAGCTGCTTCCTCTTAACCTTGAAGTTGATTTTCTGTTAATGACGTTTTCCTGCCATGGAAACATGGTAAACAGTCTGGGACTGCAGGTTATTCATATAGAAAGGCAGATGATGAAGTTTGACATTTCACAGAAAAAAGAGGTGTAAAGATTTATATCAATGTGCTTCATTCACTGTTTTTCTGTTCTTGATTTTTTTAAACTCTGAAAATAATAGTCTTGCGCCGTTAGGAAGGAGGTAGGTAGTCTTTTTCAGCAGTGAACAGCCTATTGAGTCACAGTAGCTTACGTTTTCTCCTGGTGGTTTTTCTCATTAAAAGAAAAAATATTAATTATCCAGATATAACAAAACTTGGTAAAAAACCCTTTCTTAGATCACTGTGTGTTGAAATGAAATGAAAAGCAATGGGAAAAATTAATACCAGCAGCTGAAATTGTTTGCTTTGTTCTCTTATTCACACTCCTGTGTTATGTTTTTGTTTGTTTGTTTTTAAAGCTAAAAGTCTTAAAATTCACAGGAGATGGGCAGCTTTCTTGCTTTGTTCAAAGTCCAACTTCCATCACGAAAGCCTGCTAAACTTGAAGGATATAGGTTCTGGTCACAGGAATGCAAAGCAGTGATCTACTCTGTTTTTGCTCCTTTGTGCCTTGGAGTTTAACCAGCACACTAGACTAATATTTTCTTGCTTGCTCTAGTGGCAGTTTCTGTTTCTTTTTAGTTTTGGGTTTTTTTCAGTAGTGGAAGTCATTAGAGTTTCTCCCAAGAGAATCACTGCCAAAGTAAACAAACATCTTCATGAAAGGAAAATAATGTCTAGAGTATTCAGAATTCCATGTTTTACAGACGAGTATTTATGGCAACCAACTAGTGAATTAAAGTGAATGAAATCCTATTTCTAGTTTGCTACTTTTACTGTGCAAATTGAATGTGGCAATTTCTGCTAGCTTCTCAGCTATGCAGTGCAAGTACTGGATGCTAGTTATAATTTAGGATGAGGGAAAATATAAGATGAAGCTCAGTTTAGAAAAAGGATTTTTTATTTTTTGTTGTTGGGAATTGAATAGTGCACGTAAACCTCCAAGGAATTGCTGTTGTCTCTAAAATGTTCTGCATGTGGTTGGCAAGAACAACAAGGACAGAGGAAAGTTCAGCTAAAAAATTCATAAAGGCTGTCTGGTGTAATGCATTACAGTCATCTGTATACCTCTGTGCTCTTATCCCTCTGAACTGATAATTTTTAGCTGAGATGAAACATTCTGAGGAACAGGAGGCTGGCAGATTTGCAGCGTAGATTGTTTGAGGGTTTAAATACTGTGACTATCTCATCTTACTGTAGGTCTGTAGATATGATGTGAGCTGGAGTTGCTGAAAAGTGATAGAATGGCTCATGTGAACAGCCAAAAAAAACCTGTGAAGAGCTTATTTTGTGTGTCCTGCAGAATCCTGCACACTTTCCACCTCCTCTACAGGGTAGCAGTAATTCACCAGTGGAGCAGAGACACTTCAAATCTGTTGGCAATGAGACCGTATCTAGTTCTTTGTTTAGGCAGTGGCTTTCACAAAGGGGACCAGTGCTAACTGGGAAATGCTGCCAACACCGTCATATGTTTCTTGACAAATGCAAAGTGTTCAAAAAGTTGGCACTATAAAATAGAGATACTGTCGATCTTTGTTTAATTCTCAAAATGGCTGTTAAGCTTTTAAAGCTTGTGTTGTTGCTAGTGCACTCGCATATGAGATAACGTTTTTGACAGTCCTTATAATATGGCTGGTTAATTTAGGCACATTACTAGAACATAAACCGAAATTCTGAGAGTGCTAAGATTTTACTGCTAGATTTTCCTATGTGCTGTGAGCAGAAGAAGGGTTTGTGCAGCAGTGTGTGCTACTACAGCCAGAACACAGTATTTTCTCATCTCCTTTTCTGTGCTGCTGCTGCTTACCAAACATGAAGGTGTTCACAGCTCTAGGAGTAAGTTTGGGTTCTGCTTTACAGAATGCATGAGGCATGTCTACTAATTGCACAGATGTTCAGCGTATTTATGTACCTGAATATTGTGGTGTCAGAGACACACTGAAATTTTAAGTAATTATTTCAGTGATCACTGGCTAGGTCTCCAGAAGCTCATGGAACTGAATTGTGCTAGGAATAACTGCATGGTGCTTCCAGTGATAGAATAATCTGTTCTGAAGGGTTGCGTACGCTAGTGTGGCTGTATGTAGGAGATGACGTAGGAGACCCAAGGAAACTCTGGAAATTTTTGGGCAAGGAGGCTTTGAAATAGCATTCATTGAATCCTGTAGGTAGCCCTGATGCAGCAGGAAGAAGCAAGTAGGTGTCCGTAGCTAGGTCTGCCCTTCTGGAGGGGTGTACAGACCACCATAGCAAGTTAAACAGAAGGAGTATATGTTTGTATCTCAGCAGGCTGTTAAAAACGTGCTTTCAGTTGCTACAAAAAGATTTATTAAAGTTTACTTATTAAACTCTAAAAAGTAGTAGAGGAACAGGTTCCCCTTCTGAGCCACAGCACGTGTGCTGTACGAAAACTGAAGGCAATCTATCTGACTTATATGTGAAAATAAATTCTCTTGTACTTGACCTTATTTTCTCTTTGCGTGTAAGATGGATGCTAATTTTACACCACCACCCACTGTTTCAGTAAAATTATTTTCAACAGATTCTGTAAGAAATTTGCTGCTTTAATTAATATGGAATTATCTCAGAAATTACCAGTGCAGACTCTTCAGATTTACCATAGAACTAAAATTAATCAGTCTAGAGCTGAAGAAGCACAGATTAAAATTAAAAAATACATTAACCATATAATTGTGACTAATTGTGATGATATATCCAGGAGCCAAGGTGGGGTCAACAGCTCCGGGCCGGCCGCTGTGATATCAGAGTTTAGCTAGTCAGGAGCAGCCGGCCTGCTTGAGGGTAGGATGCTCTCCTTCACATTTGCTGAGGGCATGCGGCATCTTTTAGGAAATGCTCCATCATCCATGGCTGGAATGATGAGACTGGTCCAGCAATGAGGCTGTCCCTCTGGGAGGGAAAAGGGGCAGGCCTGGACACAGTGCAGAGTTGAACATGGCTGTGTCATACAGCAAATGAAGACTCTCTCAACACTTGGCTGGTTTTAGTCATGTCCCAGCTGCCTTCCCCACCCCTGGCTTTTTGTTCGGTTTTTAACCTACTAAGTTATATTTCTGAACAGTGCAGAGTGACTCTACTGAAGCTTTCACTTATTTTCCTGCTTCTAAATATGCCTAGCTCTAGCTGGGACTCAGAAACAAGAACTCTTGAGTCCTCTCATATTAATTTACATCTCTGATCTAATGATCAATTGTAAATCAGTGTTAAGCTTCATGACTTTTGAACATTCATACAATTATGACGATACAAAGACATTGAAAAGCAATATGCTGATTTTTCCCCATATATTTTAGTTACTAAATCATATTATCCGTGTGATTATTTCTTAATGCTCATTTTTAACATTTTTAATAATTGTAAAGAAAAGAAATCTAAGAAAAATCTTTGCCAAGAAACTATGCAAAAGCTAAATGTGTTAGAAGATTAATGTTAAAATATTTTTGAAGTCCATTAGCTATAAAAAAATAGGAATTGAAACCTAGAAAATGTAGGAAAAATATTGCACTTCAATAAAATGAAATATATTAAAAGAAAAAAACACGCAGTTAAACGCCATCCAGACAACCTTAATTTACTTCTATAATGAGAACCTGAGGGAAATGTGGAGTTAAGTTTAGTTTATTTCAGTATACTCTAATTTTTTTAACCCTTTATGCCCAGGCTTACATAAAAGAATTATGATTGCTTGGATGCCTTAACCATCAACTCCTCTACTTTCATATGTTTAGCTTTTTTGTAAGTTTTGTCTAACTGAGCACTGGAAGTCACTCTTTCTAACCACATAGCTACAAGGTGAAGGAACTAAGTAAAAAGCAGAATTATTGCCTTCATCTTTTATACAGGGAGTATAAAACCTTCTGTAATTTTGTCATTTCTTCTCTCATTATGGCATTGAGAGCTCAGATCTATTTTTATGCAGTGGCACAAACCAGTTTCTTGCTTAAGTATATATTACAGAAGCTGAGGAACACGTATGCCACAAATCAACCGTACCCATGATATTAAAAGGGAAGGTTACCTAGATCTTCAAAAATTTCCAAACCTTGGTAAATGACTTTGAGTAATTGTGATATCATTTCAGGTCAGTGTGCTTTGACTGGTGGTCAGTCAAAATGAGTCATCCAAGGAACCTTTGTTTTCACGGTGGTAATCTTTTTTTTTTTTTGTGCATGCTTATATAGTAGGTTGTAACTGAAGAGCAGAAAACCTCATAAAATTTCTACATTAGGAAATCGAAGGGCTTTTCCTTTCTGTCTTTCCTCCCAAATAACCTTTCTTTTTTTCAACACTGAAAGGTCGTCTTTATAAGAGGAAATTTACCAGAGACTAGAGTGGTATAATTATGCCTTGTGGATGCTTTTTAATCTTGCATGAATGCCTGTAGAATTCAAGCGTCCACATGGGGAGTTATACCATCAGAACTATAGGGGCATAATTATGCTGGTAAATTCTGTATGGAGACAAATGCTTTATGAAAGGGAATGTTATTTTGGCTCTTCACTTTTCAGCTTATTCATGTTCTGAACTAAAAGAAGGTGATCAAATCAATGAAAATAATGAAAATTCAATGGTTACCAAGGACTGGTGAAATTGGAAAGTAATAAATATATACATTTCCCAATAACACTCATGTGCATTTTTGTTCTTATTCTCTCGCTAGGGTTTGAGTTTGTGAAGGGTTTAGTGAAAGGTTAATAAACAAGACTTGTTCTTTGCTGAGCCTCATAAACTAATATATGTAATAGCTAAACACTGGTAGAATATTAGAGATTCTTAGCTCCTATAAAAAGCAGCTGGGGCTTCAGGCGAATAGGACACTGGAGAATTAACTGAATAATTTTTAGTGTCTGTAGGACCTCAGCAGTTAGCACTGATCAAATCAGCCATTGAATTGCTATATGTGAATTTTCCTATGTCCCAGTTAAATTTTAATTCCTAAATATGTGAGTCCTAGGATAGTAGTCAGAATGTTCTCTACAAAAGTAGCCCATTTACATGAAAATAACTTTCAGTAGGTCAGTAAGGGTGTAGTAACACTAATAATTATTTACAAAACGTGCTTAGAGTAAATTACAAGCATGTTCCAGTGTAATTGCTGCATAGACTTCAAGAGAAGAAGAGTGCAATCGTTTTGGTGATGTAATCCAGTCCAGCCTTAGCACTGACCACAGAGCATCGTACTGTATGTCTTGCTTGAAGGCCAAGGTGAACTTCATTAGAAAGATGTCTCATTCATATTTAAAGAGTTCAGAGAACAAAGAGTCCACCACTTGTATACCAACACTCACTGTTCATGTGAAGTGTTTTATTTGTGGTCTGAATTTAGCTTTGACTTAACTTGTTCAATCTTTGCTGGATTAAAAAAAGCCTGTAGCACTGGCCAGTATTCAATGAAAATACTTAAAGGCTAGGATCGAGGCATCTCAGCTCTCTTTAGTTGTTAAGCAAATCTCATTGAGGCACCTTAGTTTCTAACTGTAAGGCAAGATTTCTGTATCACCAGTTTTTCTTGTCGTTTCTCTCAAGTTTTCAAGCATCCTTTTTAAGTAAGGACGTCAGGGTTGTCAGCAATGGTATTACTAATGAGAGAATTACAGCAGGAGCTGAACAAAAGCGTGCTCTCTCCTTGCTGTTTTTGAAGCATGGAGAAGTTTTTGTTTTTCGTATTTCTTGTCACAAGCCTTTTATGAGAGATACTTTACAAGGGCCTCCATTGGATAACACGTTTTTCAAGGCAAGCTTATTAGAAGGGGACAGCAAGGTGATACCTTGCTGTGATAACCAGCATATTTGGGTTTGCCCTGGGTAGTGTTGCACACAATGGTAGTGCTTCTCTCCTGCTTCATATTCTTTTTATCTGCTATGATTTCTTTTAGAATTGAAAATGCAGCCTTCAGTCTTGTAAATATTGCTTACTCTTTTTTTAAACATGTGTAACCAATTTTTTTTCGTTAATGAAGCGTACATCTGTCATGTTGGCATGAATCAAAGTGAAGCAGTTTACAAGGAAGCATGACCGTGCCATTTTCTTTATTTCCTGTTTTTCACCTGTATAATTTCCTGGTACTAATTCGTTGTTTTCATCAAAGCGTATCCCTGTATGTTCGTCTGTTGCGGTGTGTAGGTTTCCTGCCACAGCCTTCCCGGAGAGCGCTGTGGGGGTCTCTTGGGAGGAGCAGCTCTGCCGCATCCCGTAGCCTCTTCCAGGCTGCCCCTCGCTTGCTTGGGCTAGCTGTAGGCCCCACAACACGTGACAATAAAGGAGGCGAGAAGGCTCCCCGCATGGGGACCGCATTCACCCAACGTATTCACCAGCAGTAAATGAGCAGAATTAGTCCAAAAAGTCTTTCCTGTGAGCTGACTGTTGAAACATTGCAAATGGAAGATGAGTCTGGTTTTGGTTACCAGTAGAACTCAGTAAGTTATTTATTTTGTATTAATGTAGAATAGAGGTCTTTACATGGTGTTATGAAATGGTTAAGTAAGTGTTTTAGAAGGATACAAGTATGTAGTTT
The DNA here is from genome assembly GCA_013397725.1 of Rhagologus leucostigma. Lineage (NCBI taxonomy): Eukaryota > Metazoa > Chordata > Aves > Passeriformes > Rhagologus > Rhagologus leucostigma. The sequence goes on along the minus strand of VZTD01003639.1, from coordinate 674,449 downwards.
TGCATTTGTACCCCATCACTCTGCAGCTGTTTCAGGCCTGCTGTGCAAGCACACTGAAAGATAATATTTAAATTTCTTTTTAGTTAGCAATAGCTTCCCGTCCTCAGCTGTTCTCTCCAGAGCAGGCAGTGTGCTAGTCATGGTAAAGCCTTAGCTAGACTATCTGAGGAACTTTTTGGGTGTTCTGAAAATAGTGAGATCAATTTTATTGTGGTTGTGTGGATTTGTGCAAGGGTCAGAGCACTGCAGACATGCTTAGAAAAGGCAGCAAGGAAGCCCGTCAGCCTGAGTTCTGCTTGCAATGTGACCCTGAGAAAGAGGTGATTGAAACTGTGAGTAAGGAAACTGTCTCCTGCTGTTTGCTTCCTACAGTGTTCAAGGAAACAGCATATAATATATATGGTTTGTACATAAATGGGACTGCATTGAATAAATGCCTATCAACAGTTCAAGGTGTAACATACAAGACATCAAAAATCAGCAAATTGTTTGTGTATTTACTGACAAAGTTTATAGCGGTATCTTAGAAAGCCCTCAGTGAAGGTAAATGGAGACAGAAGGCATTGATGAAATTTAACTAAAACTACATGACAAGTCTGTTTTTCTGTGTGGAGTTCTAACTGAAAATTATGTATTTCTAGCAGCACTGAGTATTTTTGTTTGCTTTTTTGTTTTCTAGTCAGAACAAAACCTTGATAGTTACGGAATAATATAGAAAAACCTGGGGTGGAAGGGAGTTCTGGAGATTATCTACTCCAGGCTCTTATTGAAAGCAGGACCTTAGATGAGATGATCAGGGGCCTGTCAAGGCCAACGAGTTCCCCACTTCTCTGGGTAATCTGTTCAAAGTTCAGTTGCTCTCACGATGAAGAATTTCTTCTTAAACTGAAGTGGGTTTCCCCTGAAGCAGCCTATTGCCTCGTGGCACTGGGCATCTTGCCGAAAAGAATCTCATCATCTCTGTAACAACCATTTAAGTGCTAAAAAATGGTGTTCAACCCTCAGCTGTCCCTTCTTCATGCTGAACAAACCCAATTATTTCAAGCTTTCTCCATCTGTCAAGTTCTCCAGTCCTCTGATCAGCTTGATGACCCTCTGCTAGACTATCTCCAATATTTTAGTACATCTTTTTTGCTAAGAGGACCAAGACTGGACACAATATTCCAGGTGTGGCCTAGTAAGTGCTGAGGAGACTGGAATTACCATGTCCTTTTTATTTGCTGGCTGCAGACATACTGAGGAAGCCCGCAACACCATCTGCTTTCATTCCTGCAGGAGCTCCAGGCTGGCTTGTGTTCAGCTTGTCATCCCTTTACCCTCAATAGTACTATTTACTTTTTGACCACGTATAATGAAAACAAGGAAGAGAAGTTCGCAAAGCTTCTGGACGAAAAGGGTTTTACCCTAAATCCCAATGACTTCAGCCTTCACCCCCAGTATGGGAGACTTGGTTTTAGTTCTTTCCTTCTTTTGAAGACATGGACCTGTGTTGCTCACAATCTTGAGCTGTGCCCTTGGGAGGAGGCTGTAACAAGCCACAGCATATTCTGGAGTTCCTTCAAACTCACATGTTGCCACAATGATATTTTTTTTTAATATACTTCTAATGTTTCTTAGACTAGGGACTACAGCTGCCATACCTCCTTGGGGTTCATTTGTCCTTCCCTTCCCTTCCCTTCCCTTCCCTTCCCTTCCCTTCCCTTCCCTTCCCTCATTGGTTCACAAATGCAAAAGTCCAGAGAAATTCCCCAAAACTTTTGAAAAGAAACTGTGCTTCCCCAGCTCCAGTGTCATCCTCATGACATGCGAGGTCTTTATGTTTGGTTTCTTTCCTTTGATGTGAATGAACTTGCCTGGAGCTAAGTGATTAGTCATGTCTTGAATGGCTCCATCTTGGTGGTGTTGGTGGGTAAGTGGAGCTCCCCGAATTTAATTGTTTTTCAAAGAAGGTACTTACCGTAATGCTTTTAGCATTAAGAATGGGGGGACTTGGGCCTTTTTATTCTTTTTGGTACCTCATATAACTTAATCTATGCAATATAGTAACTTGTGATGGGACAAGGAATCTATTTTTTTTTGTTTTAGAGGAGCCAGGAAATATCTAAAAATATTTTTGAGTACCACAGTTTTTTAACAAAAGGAGCTTGAGTATAATGTTTGATGTACTGGGTAATAAAATATTCATTGCTACTCTTACTTGATTTTGCAATCCAAGTGCCAGAATAAACAAAACAAAACAACTAACCATCAAAAAAAACCACTGGCCTTTTACTTGCACAATATGAATTGTGCAGTTGAGTTCTCCACAATATATTGTACTTACAGATTTCAAAGGATGAAAAACAATAACTTAAATTTAATTAATATGTTAAAGAGGAGTAATATCTCCATATTACCTTTTAAAGATATTTTCAAATCCCCAAAAATTTTAAATGAGGGCAATTAATTTAGAATTTCTAGTGTAGCATGAAAATGGCACACATTTTATGTCCGTTACACTAACAGCAAAGCAGACTGTAGACCGGTGGGCATTTGGTACAAGTACACAGGGACAAATTCTGACACAATGGAGAGCACCTCTTTCTAGGATTTGTTCACAATATGTGAGGAAAAGATTTATTGCCATCAGTAAATCCAGAATGAGAACTACTTCTGAAGAATATTAGGAATAATCTAATCTCAGGAGAATCTGAAGGATATTGTACTATGGAACTGTCTGCATCAAGCATGAAATAAATCTGTGCTGGACTTTGTGATACACCAAGCAGTGTTGGCTGTTGATCACCAAAAACTCTCAGATACTGCAGTACCTCTGCTTTGTGGAAACAAATGTTTTGCACCAAGGCTGAATTATATGAAACATAAAATCGACCAGTTCATCAGAACAATTTGTTTCCCTACCTGAGTGCTAAAAGGAGAAGTTTTAATAGAAAGTGGGACTTCTCAAGGAAATCCTGCTGGGTAGTCTAAAGGCTATGCTTTAATGAGCAGACAAGTAAGTTACCTTGGAGAGGAAAGCTAGCCTAGTAAAGAAGGCACAAAGGTGATAATTAAACAAGAAATCAATGTTAAGTATGGAAAAGAGGGGCATAACTGAGAATGAAAATTGAATCTACACAATGTAAATGACTTTTTTGAGAAGATAAAGGTAATAAGGAATTATCACTGGCCAGTAGAGCTTAAGACAATAAGAAGGCATTACCAATGTATTAGGAACAAAAGAACAACTAAATCAAGTATAGATTTCAGTCTTGCAGAAAAAAAAAGCCAGAAAAGATCCAATGACTGGAAATCAAAACTTGAAAAATTCAATCACTGTAAAGATGCAGTGAGGGTGATTACACGTAGAAATAATTTCCCAGTGTAGGTAGGTGGTAAGTTTGCCATTGCTAGGAATTTAATCCAATTGGATACACTTTAATCTGAGTCTGGGAACAGGCTTGGCAGCATCTCTGGGATGGCGACAGAGGTCATTTGTTCTGTGCAATCCTTACATCTGTGAATTTGTATTTGTGTTTTGTCACTCCCTTTTTTTATAAACTGTTGAAGAGAACAGAGAGCTCTCATTGCCCTCAACGTGTACCAAACACTCAGCTCTGCTTTAAGACAATGACTAAAAAATCTGAGTCTTATGCTTCGGGGCTACAGCTGGCTGCCTGCAGAAGACGAGAGGCTGATTCCCTAGGTTAATTCTGGATTTTTTAATTTCATTTTTCTCCCAAGCCTTAGGGGCAGGCATGGCTGGTTATAAAACCTTGGAGAGACTGGGCCACTTCCCTGCAGGGAAGTCCTCTCTTTTATATAGCTGCTATCTTCCATCTGGCTGGGGGATCACACGGTTTCAGGGTAGCAAGGACTTTGAGCTCTTTTTTCTTTCCTGTTCATTATGACATCTAGGCATATCTGAGATCATAATTATGATCATTTGGGCATATCTGATATAAACAACTCACTTATTACTGGAGCTTGGGCCAGAGGCATCAGAGTCTTTTTTGGAATTCTTATTAGCTTAATTTCTTCAAGACAGATTTTTGTTTTGTTTTGACTTTTTTGGGGTTTGGGTTGTTTTGGTTTTTTTTTTTGCATAAACCAACTCACTGTGGAAAGCACTGATAAACAGATGAACTATTATGCCACATACAAAACAGCAGGTTGTCTGTTAAGGTTTAATGCCTGAATTATAGCTTACTTTTGCTGCAGTAAGAGTTATAGCTCACAAATACTGTTTCTTTTCTCAAAATGGGCTGATGCCAGTCGGGATGCTTGACGGAGTTGCAGAGCTGCCACACAGGCTTCCCGAGTGCCTCTTTGCTGGCTGTGTGCAGCAGCTAACAAAGGGTGTGTTGTGCTTGCAGCAGCATTGCTTCCAAATCTGGCTTTCCTTCTGCAGCCCTCCTTTTGTTTAAAAAGCCTGCTCCTCCGAGGCAAAAATAAGAAACTTTACTAACACTGCACTATCAGAGAGGGAGGATACAATAGATTTGCTTATTGTTTTGGTTCTGTTGAATTGCAAATGGCAGTGGGTGGAAAGGGGATATCAGGAGATACTGGAAGCCAAGCTACATATCATCATCTCCTAAGAGGCGAACAGGTCTGCCAGGGTTCTGCCTGGTGGCTGTGCTGGCAGGTGTCTCTGCTCTTAAACTGCTCTCTGTTACACGCGTGTGAAAGTACTCATGTGCTTTAAAAAGCTCCTCCTTTCTGTTCCAGAAGCTGTCAACAAGCACCTATTATCATCCTGCAAAGTTATGAAAAGAGACCTGCTGCCTTCATCAACATCAGCGTGTTTTCTTCTTAAGCATGTGAAGAAAAGGTAGCCTCCATCTGATATGAGCCCTTATGTATTCTTTTTGTGTGTCCAGTTGAGGGACACCTTTTCAGGTGCTGCTTGTCGTGTGCAAGTGGAACTGGCACTTGCTTAGGTAAATAAACATCCTGGCTTATTTCATAAGTCACCTTGCCTGTGATAAACCATCTATTCTATGATTTATCATATGTCATTTTTCATCATATATAACATTAGCTTATGATACGCGTATGTTTAATCATGGGCTTATCCTGTACCCATTGTCTCCCAGGTGGCTGAGTACCCATCTATAGCTCTTCATGGCTTTCTTGGGGTTTGCACATAGGAGCTGCAAGCAAAGGTAAGTCCAGCTGGAAAACTGGAGATAGATGGATTGAAAGAGATGAAGGGAAAACCCAGCAGATCCAGATCATTCCCTGAATGGCAGAACTAAGGAGAACTCGTTTGCTCTGGCTTTGTCTCTCTGGGGTGCAGTACATTTGTGTTCGTCCCGCTGAAGTGCCCTCTTCCATGGTACCTTCCAATCTCTCTGTGTCCTCATCGTGAGATGTCTCACTTAACCCTAGCTCCTCTTCATTCCATGGCTTTTAGCTACCATTGCTTGGCCTAACAAATGGGAATGACCCAGCAGATGCCATTCTGGAGATGCATTCATGCAAGGTGGCCAACCTCCGTGTGTCCAGCATGATCAGCAGCTGCTACTGGATGAACCTAATCGACTGCTCCTCGTCTTTGCTGGCAAAAAAATTAATGACTTTGGGAGCTGCCTTCCATGATGTGCTGAATTTTGCACAAGTCTGTTATAAGATCTTCCTACTTAGAAAATCACTATGCTGTTCAGCTCACTTGAAGCTGAACAAACATGACAGAGAGACAGTGTGATGCACGCAAGCTTCATTTTCTCACGAAGCCAAGATAAAAAAAAAAACAAATCTGCCTAGGAAAATTTTAAGCCAACATTTGAGAAGCTTGCCATTAATTATCAAAATGAAGAAGCAGAGTGTGCTAACATAGCATTGATTCAAAACATCAGAATCAATTTCTCAAAAAAGAGATGTGCTGAAAATAATACGTAAAACAGGTTAGACTTGTTCACTGCCTGGTATTCCTATTTAGTTTCTGCATCTGGCCTTGTTGTAAGAGCCTCCAACCCTAAAAATCACCTTCCTTTCCCCAAACTCTAGAGGATATACAGAATTTAGAAGGACCATTTTCTTTCCTTAGGTGTTGGAGAACTCTGTCTTTTAAGGTTGTTTATCTAAAGCGAGTAAATTGAACTAGGTCAGCCTGAATAACGGTGATGTTCTTCAGAGTGCCTGTGTTCCTGGAGAATCTCTGGAGGACTGCTACTCTGTAAGGTGTCTGCCACCAACCCTTCCTCTTGGCTGTTGCTGCTCACAGAGCCGCCCTGTGACAAACATATCTATGTAGGCTTTGCAGAGCTGATTTGGATTCATTGATCCAAAAAGATGTAGAAGCTAAATATGCATTTATTGTATCACTTTCTAATGCTATAAACTCAGTATTTTAAAGGCTTTTAAGTTTCTGGAAGTGGATTTTTGATTTATTCTAACAACAGTCTTCTGGTGCATATTCACTTGCCATGTATGTTCTGAAGGCCAGTTGGGAACTACAGCTCTTACAAATCGTCCCGTGTATTTTGTGTTAATCCAGGCCTTCCTGCACTTCACTTGGTTGTTGTAAATGCAGTTTATAATTCATACAGAATGTGATTCTTCTGCCCTGTGACTAGGAAATGTTAAAAGAAAGCATTCAGTCATAGCTTATGCATCTGGTGATGCAGACTGGGATTTTAAAAGAACCCAGAAGAATTAGGCATTCAAATTTCATTAAAGTGCTGTGGAAGTGAAGCATATAAGCTCTATTAAAAAGTTCAGTCATTATCTATAGCTCTTTTTTTTTCCTGCAACTTAATTTGTGCATAAGCCTGCTTTGGGGAGAGAAGTGGACAGGGCTGATTTTGCTCACCTTTCCTTCTCCTTGGTGCTGAGGCACAGCCCTGCTTTAGAGCTTGAGCATGCTGTGGCTCACTCAACTCTTCCGTTTTGAACTGTGGCTTGAAGTACCCACAGAGGTACTGATTTTATAATTAAAGCTTCATTTTCGTAACTGTAAAAATGAATGTGAGTGTCTGATCAATAAAACTGTTGATACAAATAGCTTGGTGAATATGATGTTGAAAATAGTTTACCCATATATATGTGTGTGTATCTATCTATCTATCTATCTATCTATCTATCTATCTATCTATCTATCTATCTCTATATGACATCCTGGAAATTATTTGTACTTTTTCACACTCTGAAGTGTTCAGGGAGACAAAGCTGAATTAAAATCAGTGCAGAAAATAAAACTGTACAACAGAATGTAAAGGAATTGGATATGTTGCTTTTAAATACAATGCAATATGACTAAATGTTACATGTAATATTCTATCACTTGTCTAAGAGAACACAGAAGTTTCCGTTATATGCAAGAATCAGGAAAGTGCAATGTGATAAATGTAATGACAAGAAAGATGAGAGATCAGTTGGGTACAGTCAGGTGAAGAAGAGTAAGTAGGGAGCTGAGTTTGTTCTGCAGTCAGAAGGGATTGCTGCAGCAGTACATAGTATGCAGAATTGCTGTGGGAAGGAGTTAATCATTGTGCCAGCAATGCTCAGCCCCTATTTATTGCAAAAGAGAATTAATGGTTTTCCTGCCTGGTGCTGAAAATAGAAGTCAAATTTAAGTTGTTTCTTGAAGGCAGATATAATTAGATCATGAAACTTGTGGCTTTTGGGTCTAAATAATAGGACAAGAACGACCATCCTAAATCAGAACAGAGTACAGTCTCTTAACTGTTTCTTAGGAGTGAGAACAGGACAAGCACAGAGGGATACTTTTCCCATTTACCAGCTGTGCACAATGTACACACTACTTAAACTGCAGATTAAGTGCATCGTATATCTATTATCCCTTGCTGAACCTTTCTCCATAGATCGTTCCAATTATTTATTAAACCCATTTATATCTTTGTAATAACATTCTTGTAACAATAGACTATACTGTGTGGCTGTGAATTGTATGGAAAAATGTTTCTGTTTGATTAAAACTGTGATACTTGGTGCTTGTTAAGTCTTATGGTAGGATGAATAGTGAACAATTGTTCCTTACTTACTATCTATGTTAGTTTCACTTTTATATACAGTTATATCCTCTTTTTCGTCTCTTTTTCAAGTTGAAAAGTACTTTCATCCACCCTCATACAGTTACAATGGTATACTGCTATTCATCTATGTTGTCTAGCATACACCATTCCTACTTCTAGTAAACCCTTCGACACGGATCATTCAGACCTAGGTGAAGTGTTTGGGATGTGGATGCAGTCTGGGTTTATACAATGGTGTAATATTTTGTCTTTTAACTTTTCATTCTTACATAATGATTTTTAGTTCAGTTTACATTTTCTGTCTGTGTCTGTGTTCTGTGGTTTTTTTTTTCAAGCTCAGTTTAAAGGCACAGAAAAGGCACAATATTACTTTTTGGGCATAGAGCATGATAGGGGATACACATGATAGAGTCACCCCAAGACATTCTGCCAGTGACCACTGGACAGATGTTTTCAGAGAGTTCTCGACAAGGAGTCTGAGATTCTTACTGAAGCAATACTAAATTATTTATTTGTTTGTTATTTGTCCCTGTGTATGTACAGTCAGGCTTCCCCCCATGTATATTACTTTGCATTTATTGATATTAAATACTGTCTACATTTTTTGTTGCTGAATCACTCAGTTTTCAGTATAATGACACCTTTTGGGGTACTGACCGTCTCGAGTAATTTGTATCATCAGCAAACTTTACCATCTCATTATTAATTCCCTTTTCCAGATAATTTATGAATATATTAAAGAGAAAAATTTCTAGTGCAGATATCTGATCACTTCTCTCCCATGGTGAAAACAATTTATTACTATTCTCCAACACATCATTTATCTACATTTATCTACTAAGGAATTTTCATCCTTCTGATAATTTCGTTTCTTTAAGAGCTTTTAGAGAGAGGTCTTGTCAAAACATTTGACTTCTGGAAATCCAGAACACTACAGCAGTCAGCATTCCAAAGCTGGCTGACATCTTTAAAGAACTATTAATATCATCATTTTCATCAACTAAAAGTAAATTGAACCCCCTAAATTTAGTAAGGTTTCTCTATTTGCAAATATTACATTATTTGTATACTAAGAATATCTCAAATACTTTTATTATTTGTACTAAGGTTTCTAGCAGTTAGTGACAATTTCTGCAGAAAAGTTATTACTGTGCTGCTAGAAACTCCAGAGCGAGGGGCAGCTTTTCACTGACCCCGAGTGGAGCATGGTTTCTTTGCAATAGAAGTCTTCTATTTATTTTCTGTAAATGACACATCCCTGAAGCAACAGGGAGGGAATGAAAGTTACATTTTATCACAGTAGCATTTGCAGAAAGGTGAAGTATGCGAGTCCCTATTCATAATGAAACCTGGGCCAACCATGAGTTCCTAAAAACCTTACCTGCAGGTGCTTAATTTTTTTTTTATTAAAAAATTTATATCTGAGCTTTATGAACTTATGATTAAACTTTTAAAATAAATTAAAGGTGAGAGGATTAGATGTGGAATTGGAAATGAACTGTGGTATCTTTTGCCTCTAGCTCAGCATTTTGAAGGCAATCCAAACGAGATGTGACAAAGTGCAGCACACTCTTTTTTTTTTTTGCTGACCTGGGTGAAAGTGGAGTTTGGTCTCTGCCAAGTTCTTCATGTGAATAGCCACATCACTATCCCTGCTACTGTAATTAGCACTATTGGCCCTTTATTGGAATTTAAAATAAATAGGCCATGATTTAGATATCACAGAGACTAAATTATCCCCTTAGATGATCCACCCAGACTAGAAGAACAGCCAGCTCCCCCCAGCTCTCTCTTTTTTCCACTGCTTGACAGAAGTTACAAAGGTAAGTTTTAACTGGCTGATATGTCCAGCTTCCATGTTGCATCCTATTTGAAATTTAAAGTATAAAATCCTGTTGAAGGAAAGTTCCTCAGGGTGAGTTGAATGTGTTTTAGTCTTTTATGGATCTTGGCTGCTCTTGGGCACTTCCTTCCTGTTCTCTTTGGAGATGGGAAGAACTTCGGCAGAATTCCTCATAAAGAGGTGCTCTTACTTCTTCAACCTCCAATCTAAACTTTACACACCTCCTCAAGAGAATAAAGTTAATCTACATTGGCCTTTGCTTATCATGACTCTGATGCTGTTTCTGCTACCTGTTCACTGTTAGGCTGCCAGAAAATCTTCGGACCTGTAAGTACAACCAAGTAATCTCTCGTAGTCTTCCCACACTTTTATAACACATCATGCACTAGTAGATGCCCTTGGAGGGAAATGGAAAGTGCATTTTTTAAGAGAAACATTGCATCTAGCTTGGCATTGACATGAATGCTGGTGGTAACCATCCTACCCCTTTCTCTTTGCTTGAGTCTGAAACTCCAGCTGGTTCTTCTCTTTTCCCTAAAGCACCTAGGGGATTTTCTGTTGCTTCCTCCATCTGAACTTTGTCTCTGCTCCATGTAGAGAAGAGAAAGACTTAGCAGCTGGAAAAGGCCCAATCCTTCAACCACACTGCTTTCCAGTGGTTTCTGGGTGAACAGAGGGCTGGTAATCCTGACCCTGCTGCCGTTCCGAGCCCCAAATGATGTACAGTGCCCACAGTGCTTCTGGACAAAGCATGATGGCACAGAAATCTGTCATTGCTCTTCTGGGGCAGTGGTCATTATCCAAATGGTCTCTACACTGTGGTAATGGGAAAAATATTGATGGCTTCAATGTCTGTTGCATTGGATGATTTCAAAAGCGATTAGCAGTGGCACTAGAGCCAATGACAGGTGATACACCACTGCACCGCTTTAAAAGTCTTACGTGTTATGTCAGCAATGTGCTGGTATTCAGCCTTCAAACAGATGCATGCCTTCAAACTACACACTCTAGATGTGATTGTGGAAGAAAAGACCAGCAGTGTGAATGGGCTTTTTCCCATATTTTTGGCAAACTGTGGACTATTTTAAGTTTTTATTAAAAATAACTATTTGGACTTAGTTTTAGAACAACAAAAACATGCTGTCTCTTTCAATGCAGACAAAAACTTAAGCTGTCAATATGCAGTTCTTGAAACAGCTAGAATTTCAGCAATCAAGTATGAGGCAATTCTTGTTTCCCGCACTAGGTCAGCACTTTCTTGTAGAGTTAGTTCATGTCGTCATAGTGTGCTCCATGGAGGTGACTCATTTGCGTATTTTGCAGTTCAGACAAATCGTATTAGCTGTCTTTTCTCTGTTACCTTTCACATGTTTTTCCTGCATTTGTAACAGCACAGTTCTGCCTGCTATCTGCAGGTGAAGCAGCTTCTCATGTATACTTTCCTTACACACAAAGAGACTTCTAAGTGTGTTGGGCTATGGCTGAGAAAGCTAGATTACGTGCAAACTGAAAATTATCACAGAGGGATCTAAAAATGATCTTGCTTAATTAACAGATAGAGTTGTTTTTCTGTGCTGGTCCAACTCTTTGACAACTGCTACAGCTTGTAAAGTTGGATATAATTACACAGGGCTGAAGATCCCTAATAATGAAGTAGTTTTTCATCTGTATAGAAGTAACTATGCCAGAATGGCTATGTTCATATCAGCATTACTGCAATACATGATACCAGATGTACCATTTTAACTGTCTTGGTATTGTTAAAATGGGCAGTTTAACATTTATGTGTATATAAAGCCTTTAAGCAGAGAAATGCTCAATCTGTTCTCCACTTTGGAAAAGTATCTATTACCTTAGGAAGACTGTAGTCACCTTGACGACATGAAACTTTGCTCAAACTCTATCAGTTCAATTCTCTCTACGTAGTCAGACATGAAATTGAGTTACAGTGGTCTAATGGGTTACCACATGTCAGTGGAGACGAATTTGTGTGCAGTCCAGTAGCCCATTGCCAGCACAAGGAGAAATCATTAGATCAAACAACTCCATTTCACAGAGGTCTTAAAGATTTTTTTTTCTCATGTGTGCTTGTAGTCTCAGAATGCACACACAATCTATTACCATGCTCAGCTGAAGACTAAGGCATTATTAAGCAGTAATAAGTTGATTTTGAAACGGAACTACAAATTAGAATTTTGAAATAATGTAATTAGATCAGTTTTAAATTAGTGAATGGGGACTGAAGACATGTATATAAGAAATGAATCTGTCTTATATGCTGATAAAATAATACCTGTAGTGACTGCATTTGGTTCACTTGTGTGCTGATGACTGGATATTTTCAGAGGTATCTTAGAATCCATGATTTCCATTTGAAATGTTTCCAGGTGTGCTTAGGCAACTTTTTCACATTTATCCCTAGAATTTCATGTTTATGCTTGTTTCAAGAAAATTACATGATCTTTTGGACTTCGGACAATTTTACCTTCATAATGAAGCTTCTTTTTTATTTTTTCAACCTGGCACAGATTTACTGACATGTAAGGAAACCCCTTTGAAGAGCCAAACCACAACACTGTGGAACAAACAGCTATGTTTGGGTTTGATTCTGAACAAAACAATGCTCTTTGTTTTGTATGTTTTACTAAAAAAGATAAAAGAATTACTATACTTAAATTAATGGCTCAATGCATATCTCATCTCTTGATTACAATTATGCTTATGGCAAGAACATTACCATCAATTGTAATGCCTGAAAATGTTGTGGGAACTTCAAGAAACCAAGATCTGACTATACGTTGTCAAGTAATGCCTCTAGGGTAATGTGTGGAACAAAAAGAGGGTTCTGCTCTTTCAGAATTAAAAAAGATTGTGGTTGTATTAAAGTTTATGTTGGTTTCATCTTAGCTGACACTAAAGACCATAATTATTTGCAAGAGAAATTTTAATGTAAATATTGTCAGCATTTTTTCATGTTTTTTCATTGTGAAACAGAAACCATTGAATGTAATGAGAAGGAAGTTAAGAAACTCCCTCTCAGGATACCGTGAGTTTCTTACATATTGCCACACCCTGTCAGTAAAAAACAGATCTCTTAATTGCAGCTAATCTGGATTGCTTGAAATATTGTACTGCAAGCACCCGACCAAATTCTGTTTAGCAGCAATGCTTACTGTTGCTGCTTGGGTCGAAAACTCCTGAGGTCAGAATTTTATCACCACTTCTTTAGCTTACTAACAGATTCTCCCTCTCATTTTTGAGGGCTGTTGGGTTTTTTGTTTGTTTGAGTTTTTTATTGATGTAAGAAAAAGAGAGAGGAGAGAAAAGAGAAATAACAGCTCTAAACACTGAGCTATTATCTATAAAATTGATTTATGATGGCTTATGAAATTTACCTGTACTTCGGTCCTTGGAGAGAACAGCACTTAGGGAGTAAGATTACCTCCATAATTATGCTCTTCACTGTTTGGTGGTCTCTTTTTGAAGCCATGAGTAAAAGCACAAATGTTCTTTTCAAGTAAGATGGAACCTGAGACTGATTTCTCATCAACCTCTAAATAAACTGTCTGTAGTAACTTACTTCTGATTTACCTGGATTGGATTAGGTTTGGCAAGGTGGAGGTTGGCTGCTTTCCTGGAAATCTGGCATACTTCGTTCCTTACTGTAAATTTTATTCCATGGCAATTGCACTGCTTTTTGTAACTGTGCTGTGAATGAAGCAAGCCTTAGAACTATTCTTTTCTATTTTGATCTTTTTGGGTGTGTATTCCTATTTATAGATAAGGATGGGCCCAACTGCCCACCTTTTGATAAGTAAAGAATAAAATAGTTAATTCTATGACAAGACCTGTCAGAGTCAGTCTAAGGGAACATGTTATTTTTAGTCCTACTTACTTTTTGGATAAAAGCTTCAAGGGAAAAAGATCAACATATAACTGAAATTAAGCATTTGACAATGCCTACTCTGCTGTGTAATTCGTAAATTAATGGATCATGAAAAGACCTTTAAAGAACGTTATCCATCAGAAATAGTACTTTTGTATGTGCAGTGCCTATATCCCAGAAGCCCTTGTGTTGAATTTGCCTTACTAGGAGCCTGCAATCCTTTTGAGAAAGGATGAAAGAACCATAAAATAAGTTTATGTTTTTCAGTGACCAAATGTTATAAATTACTAACACAATAAAAGCAAAACAGCAAATCTAATCTTTTGCAACATGTATATTTAAGTCATAAAAACCACTTTTGAGGATGTTGATATCAGACTTTTGTTTTAGATGCTGCTTGCTATATATATGAATTACTTAGACCTCTGAATAAAGCTAATTTTTCTTTCAAGAAACAAACATATAATTTCTAAGGTGACAAGAAATCTCCCACAGAAATTGTAGAAAAATAGGATCTAGTAAATGCTTGCTATTCAAAATAAGTTTACCACCACAGCATCTGAAAACCTTATCATGAAGGTAATAAACAAAGTATGACTTCCCATCTGTCTTTTTGGTTTTTTAATTATCTACTTGACAGAGAAAGAAATGTGCATATTAGAATAATGTGGGATTGTTTTGCTGATTAGTTTCCTATAATGACATATAGTGTGATATGCAAATGTGTATGTGAATGAAGAAATATGCTTTGCATTGGAGATAAAAGGGGGTCAAGCTCTTTTCTAATTTTTATTAGATCTTCAGAAATGGCTCTGAGGAAAGCCCTAAAACTATTCACCCCACAGTCAGTTTTAATTTTACTGTGTAGGCTTCCTTGTGTGACTGTTGACCATGGTGGTTTCTCTCGAAATTTATCAGTCTTGGTCCCCAGCCATGAAATGCCGTACAGAGCAAGACTTGAAGCATTCGTCATTCTGTAGGGAGATGGAGTAGCAATCCAGAAACCAAAGAGTTTGCTTATGATGGCTGCTTATGCAGACGAGGTGATCTGGAGTGCCCCTGGCATGCCGGACTTGCTGAGGGAATGCAAGGTCTCTTGCACAGGGTATGTCCAGTATCTGGGTCAAGGAGAGAGCTGACGTGAATAACCACAGCAAGTCATTGTCTGTTGTCCTGGCAGCGAGTCTCGGGTACCACCAGAGCCAGGAGAGAGCATTGTCCATAGATGTTGCTGTGCAAGAGCTTCCTAGATCTGAGGAATGCAGGAATGCTCCTGGAGCATGGTCTGAGCCGGCCAATCGCTCCACCATAGAGTTTTTGTTTGCTTATGCTTCATCTCATCTAGAAATTGCATTGACTGGAAAAAAGTAAGTGAGCATTTTGTTTTAGTAAGACCAAACTTGTAAACTTGAAACAAAGGCTTTAAAAATACACACTTGTGACATTAGGCTGCTTCTCTGTGGCCTTTATTTTCTTGATGAATTTTTTTCAGTATTCATTTTTGACAGCTTTTTCCTTTTGATTGATACATATAGAATGCTATGAGATTGCAACTTGGCAGTTCTCTTATCGAACTGCAAACGGGATCAAAATCAGGGAAGGAAACAGATGCTGCAGTGATTTCCTTGCACAGATGCAGCCCTTCTTCCCTCCACACCCCAATCACAGCTGGTGTGGCTGAACAGCGAGGCCAAGCTCAGGGCACCGTGGTGCTTGTGGCAGGATTGCTTTTGACCTCACTGCTCCTCAAGATGCTGTCTCCTACCCCGCTGCTGTTCAGTAGAAAATGGCTCTATGTTTTGGCACTGACTGTCAGCTGGTTTGATCTCTATTGCACTGGCTTGCCAGCAGCTGGCTATAGAAACTGCTTTTCCCTCTCTATAAAGTACGTTCAACCACAGGTCTTTTAATATGATATGTAGAAGTGCCACAGTCTTGAAGCTTTAATTTCCTTCACCAAGCCTGAAACAATTTGAGTTAGTTGATTGCCAGGACAAAATTAGACTGTTGTCTGTTATAACGCATCCTAGGAGCTGAGCCATGATGTGTACTCCATTTGAAAATGGGGTGGGTTTTTTCTATTAGTTTAAACTTTGCCATATAATATGGAAACAATGAATGGTGGGCAACTTGTTCTAAGAACTGTGTTTGTATGGAACAGCTGCAGACAGCACCAGATTGTTGCATTTGGGTTGTGTATAAATCCAAATAGATAAAACCCAAGTGCTCCATTTATTATGTTTAGATTTAAAGATCTTATGTGTGTGTATTAGTTAGGTTTATATTGCACCAAGGTAAGTTTTAAAACAGAAAATCATGTGTGTATGCATATTCTTCAACATGATTTCTAGCTTGTAATTATTGAGTAACACATTTAATACTTCTGTGCCCTTCAGCTCTGTAACACTGTCTCATGGTAAGTACAAGATTAATTCTCTTACTTCATCCCAAAAGGCAAAGATAGTTTTTGTCATTCCTTAGTTGTACACTTGCATATATAATAGAAAAAAGTAATTTACTTTTCTGCCTGTTCTAGACAGTGGCACGTAGAACCTAAGACACACTCACAAATCTGGAATCCCTGTCAAAATACTTTACAAGTCATTTGCTATCTTGTGTAAAACCTTCCCACAGCCACATGAGGAATTCTCTCGTGAAAAACTCCAGCAGCCTCATGGTAGGTCATTTCAAGCCGACAATACAGTAAACTTTCACTTCACAGAAACACAGGTTTACTTCCACAAGTAAGGTCAGGATCATCTGAGAGAACGGAAGAGTGTTCTAGCTTGCTTTTAGAGTGCCTAGTGTTTGTATCACTTAAATCTCAGAGCTATGTGACTCTGTGAAGACCCCCTCTAAATCTGAAGATGAACATATTTTTATTATGTAGGAACTGATCGTTCATTTTCAACAGAACCTTTTCTTTCTGCCACTTGGCATATGTCACTATGAAAATCCTTAGGATTCTTGAAATGAGAGGACTAGGCAATAATGGTGACCTTTCCCACCCGTCCCACCAGCTAGCAGTGCTGTTCATATTTACTGCCACATATGGATGTTATAGCAGGATCATTTTTACATTTACAGAGCTGCAGGGTGCTGTATCTCTTTCTGAGGCATTATCATGCCAGCTTTTCTTCGTAGTGATGCTTTTCCACCTTCAGTACAAAGCTGGGACTTGAAAATAAAGTAAGAGGTTTATTTTACCTGTTGACCCTCTGTACTGTATACACATGGAAGCGATGCAGGCAAAATACAAACTTACTAAAGCTTCTGTCAAAATCCAAAGGGGAAATGAATATTTGATGTTTTACACATCCAAGCATCTCCTGTTTCCCAGTTTTTGGTGCTTAGTTTACTTGGAAGGGTCAGAAAATTCAAAACCAAAATCCATGGGGCTATTGCACTTTCAGTAATTATCCACCTAACACTGGAAATTTCAAAACAACATCAAATGATCTCAAAACAACCTCTCATCCTGAGAGGAAATAGCTGAGAACTTTTTATGAGTTTAAATATACTCTTGCATTGTAATTTGGAGGATAGCTGAAGTGGCACAGGAGAGCAGGAGACACATACTAATCAGAGAACTGTATAAATAATGCATGTTATATGTGCCTGAGTGTTGATAGTGCTTTATGAGCCCACCACAGAGGCAGTGGTCAGCTGGGTGGACCAGGAGCCACCTAGGAATAGATAAGGTAGCTGGGGCTAAAGAAAGCCAAGAAGTTTCTTACATTTACCCACTTAACCAATCTAAGTAAAGTACTAGCAGCAAAACAGTTAGTAAAAATATTACAACAGCAAGTTTCAGGTTGACTTGCTAAAGACATCTCTGGCAAACAAGGTAGTTGCAGAAGTCATTTAATGTATCTCCACACACTGGTGTTCGAACAGAAGTGTACAAGACTCTTGGGGTGGGGCAGTTATGAGAGATTGTACTCCTGCAAAGAGTCTCACAATAATAAGATTTTAGCCTGACAATATGGACAGGAGTGTTGTCCTTCTTCCTTATCCCTATACAGCAAACCATGTGTCTCTTCTTTCAGGTGACAGACAGGTGCCCAGAAGGCAGATCTCACTGTGTGAAAAAGATGGGAGGTGTTTGCCTTCACTAATTTGTCTGGCTATCAAGCTCAGTTACTACCGACCACTGGGTCCCAAAGCAGGGAGTGAATGCATGCTTTGCCATGGTTTAATGGTCTTCATGCCAACCTCTCTGCAGTGATGCACTATTAAACGTGCAAATCACGAAGCGATCAGAGCAGGGACCACAACATGTACTAGAACTGTGACAGTTCACACTTCATAATTAAATTGAGAGCAAGATTAAATAAGGGCTTCTTTTATAAAATGAAAATGAAGAGTACAGGATGGTAAGAGGTAATCTGCCTTTTAATACAAATAAGACCTGAAACATGAATTCTTGTGTTTGTAACCAGTTAAGATCCTATTCAATGCTGATGATGTAATATGTGAATGTTGGATGGAAATAAGATGATTTATGTTTATTATATGCCATGCCATGTAATGATTATCTAAAATATCTTTCCTTTGTCATGATTTAAAAACAGATCATGTCAGGGAAAATACAGAAAAAAAAAAGATTTTGTGAACACTGTGTGTGTGTATACGTATTATCTTACAATGCTTACTGCTTATGAGGATATAGAAAACAAACTGTTTATTCTCAAGATAAGTTTAAAGTATTAATTATTTTGAATGTTGTTTAAGAAAACTGGTAGTTCCAAAGAATTTAACTTAGAAAATTAGGAGTTTATAAAACAACCAACAATTCTTTTCGGGCTTCTTTTTTAGCTAGTTGTGCATACCTAGATGAGACTAGGATTTGCCCTAAAATTGTTGAAACTATCTAATAGCACCTATAAATCACAGTATTTATATTCCTGTTCCAAAAGACAACAAAGAAGTCACAGAGACAAATTATTATCCATATCTGTAGATATATGCCATAATATAGAAACATAGAAAATGGTTTTTTCCCCTAATGCTTGTATTTTTCATGCTTTGTTTTTCTAACTCAGAGTGCTTCAGATCAGGATCTCGGTATCTGATTGTGGAACAGCTCCATGAAGAGAGACTGTGAGCAATGCTTCCTAGACTAGCTGAGAACCTGTGGGGCAGAACACTCATTTGGATAATGAGATAATATCAACATCAGGTCTTAAATAGGAATCTCCAGCATCAGAGTCTTTACCACCACATTCCTTGCTATTAAATTGTTGTGGTCTGTTTGGTGTTTTCTTGAATGTATTAAATCTTTTCATCCTCAAGAACTAGTGTGATCTTGATAATATAATTAATTTGATAGCATTTCCAGATTTCTTAGAAAAAACCCCAAACCAACTGGATTAACTCTAGGCTAGTTCAGAAATATGGCACACATTGCCATCATAAATAAATTTGATTGATAGTACCTATATACGTGTCCTTTGTTGACCATCGTAATTCTCTTATCCGGTTAAAAACTACGCTTCGCAAAGCATGAAATAGGTTTTAAAAGGACGTAAAAATGAAAAAAATTTAAGTTCTTTTAATCTGTTTACTGTTGTTCTTGACCATGCATTTGTATCACATTTTTAAGTTTTAACTTTTATACACGTGATAGCTTGAAATGTACTTGATTTTTGTTAATGAAAGGTGGAATTTTCTTCTATTCCCCTGTCTCAAGGAAGTGTGGCTCTAAGATAGCATGATGACTCAGAATATTGCAATAGTGATATTGCTCAAACAAAGTGGTATAAAATGATGCGTAGAGGTCTCTTTATGTTACACTATCATCATGTCATTATTGAAAAATTCTTCAGTGAAATAGATTCAAGTGAGTATTTCTTAATAAGAGCCAGTTTTAATATTTTTGAAAATATTTATTTTATTGCAGAAATTGAAGTTTTGACTGTGTTGCAAATTTTGGTATCACCACTTCAATGTAGATAAATATAAGTGATACCCACGAAAAAGGAATCTTAACTCTCCATGTAGAGTGTTGGGCTCTGCCTTGAATGTTACTACTTAGGAATGAGATCTCAGAATTTTAATGAATAGTTCTTACAAAACTACCAATTTAATGCTCAGCAGCAATAAAAATGTAAATTGAATGTTAGGAATTATTAGAAAAGAAATAGAGAACAAAAGAAACAGCATAAATCCCTGCAGAATTCATGTCCCCTCTTCTTAAAAAAATGTAGCGGAGAACTGGAGAAAGTTCGGAGAAAGGAAAAGTATGGAAATGCCTTCACACAAAGAGTGACTTATAGGTCTTTTAAGTTTTGAAGAAAATATAGGGAGACTCCTGCTTCCTTACCTCTTTCCATCAAGATCTAGGGATCTATGAGCCCAGCATGTAAGCAGTTCTTACTACCTTATGTTTTTCCTTATGCAGTGCGTATTTAGGTGTGCAATTTGTTGGTGTATATTATGTGTGCTGTGAGTTAGCAGAGGCTAAAAAACTGCACAAAAAAATCCACGGAAGAAGATCCATTGTGAAAAATTAAACGCAAAGATATTAGTGCTGACACAGGAGATCTCAAACACATCTTCTGGGAAAGCCATCACTGTGTGTTCTCATACCCTTCACTAGGCATCTGCTGTTGATTACTGTCAGAGATTGGCTCCTGGGCCAGGTAGACCTTTGCTCTGAGTAAGACCATTCCTACGATGTGTAGCAGCACCAGAAGAATTTATCAGTGGAGGAGCTGGGCTGTTTAGGTAGTTTTACTGAGAGCAGATGGTACTTCTTGAATCTGAAGAGTTTATGATGTAGGATAAGCTTATGTGTTCAGATGTTGGTGCTTGATACGAACTAAATCTTAAGAACTCAGGATGAACACAGAATGAAAGGAAGAATCTGTGCTTCTCAGGACTATTGCTGCAGGCTGGCTGGACAGAAAACAGACTGGGGGCATGGGCAAGAAAATGACATGAATAAACCTCTCTGAAGTAGATAACTGCTGGCTTCAAACTCTCTTGTAGCCTGTGGTGAGTGGACGTGATTTTAACTCCTAACTTGATAATCACAGGCTTTGAAAGAGTGCATAATGTCTATACCATGGTGACTTGCTATGAAATGTAAACAAATGCTACCTTTTACTTGCTATCTGATAAGGCTGATGCAGATAGATGCTTGTTTCTCACACCATCCTCTTTAGGTGGGTGAGAAAGGCCGAGAGCACGGAACCCAGCCACACTGCAGAGCCTCAAGGCCAGTTAATGTGCCCAAGTGTGCTATTTATCAGTGTACGTATAACCAGAGTGCCTTTTTAGTGTCTTTTTAGCCCTTTTTACCCAACTGACAAGAGTGGGAAAAAGTATAGGTATAGACTCACTTGTTTTCCAGAAAAGCAGTAACTGTGGTTCTGGTTTATATTAGAGCAGCTTGAAAAACTGCCCTGCTCTGGCAGCCCTCTAAACTTTATGTCCAAACTTAGATCACATGTGTTCAAGCTTACATCTACATATAACTACACAAACACTTGCTCACTTGAAGTAAAGCTCTGGGCTGCTGGGCACAGTTATAGCAGCATTTGCCTAAGTTCAACATTTATGTTGCTTCAGAAATGCTAGTACTTAATTTTTGCTTTTTCTCAAATTTAAACAAAACCTTGAAATTTTAAAATTTACTGAGAAATGACATTTGGGAATTGCTTTACTTGAAGTCATCAAAAGAACTCTTTATCAAAGACTGCAATGAAATCAAACCAGTTTCTTTTGCCTTTACTTCGACTTTCAAGTGATAACATATTTGAAACATAGTATATAGTGATTTAAGTGATGAGGTCCAACTGAAATTATGTAACCTTTTAGAAGTAAAACCAAATAATTTTCTTTAATTTTTTTGATGAATTCAATACATTTCTACAGATCATTGAGTCAGCACTTGCTAATGAAAAGCAGTACTTCTGGAACTGCTTCAAACAGTCCTTGCAGGATATAAGACTTTTAAAATTCCAGACTGTAGATAAAAGCCCTCCTCCTCCTCCTTAAAAAAAAAAAAAGAAAAAAAAGAAGCCTTTCACTCTAAAAAGCAAAATTACTCAAACTAAACAAATGTTTATGTTTTGTGCCTGTATGTCACACATGAGTGCCTGTGAATATAGTCTAACACATTTGACAGTTCTGCTGGTCTGATTTAGTACTTAATTCTGGTTTTTTTTATCCCCCAAATTTTTACAGAATATCTGCTTTCATCCTTACTTATTAATACTGGCTAGAGTCTGTGTTATATTCCGTCCCATACAGCAATGCTCATAGGAGCATTTTGAAGTTAAAATAATTTTCCAGCATCAATTTTATGCTCTGCTGTATTATAATAACTCTTTCATCTTTGTTTTTAAATGTTATTTTGAAAATACTCAGGCTTCATACCTTGCTCACCAAAGGAACAAAGACTGAACACTGCTTGGCTCCAAGTGTCAATCAGGGCATAACAAGTTAAACAGCAGTCAACACATTGGCAGATGAGTAACACCGAGTGGTTACTAAGCAGTGCCGAGTGCTGTTTGTCCTAGTCTACCTCAGCAGCTTAATGTGTTTACTTATTCATCTGCATCTGTTAGGGTGTAGCCACTGTCAGTTGTGGGTAATTTTCCCAGTAGAGGCAAGGTTTTGGGGCTCGTCTTACAAAACCATCCAGACCTGGAGGATATTACTGTGATTAAACTAATTGATTTCAATAGGTGCTAATCATGCAGGCTCTGGCAATGCACAGTGATGAAAAACTTTAGTGTGCCCTGTCCCTTGGACAACATACGTGTATCACACTTCACCCAAATTCTATCAAGATGAGATTTTTTCCATCACAATTTGGATATGTGTTTGGTTTTCCTATAGCTGTACCCCATGCTGAGTGGACTCACTTTACCAGTCTCAATTTCCTACTGGGGAATAGCCTGTGTATAAGTCAGGTTCTCATCAGTGTAAGGAGATGTTGCAATTTAACGCCTATTACAGGATCTGATTAAGCAAATGGAAATGACCTAACAAGTTGTCCCACACGTCTGCTTAAATACTTACTCCAGTGGTAGTATTTACTGTGACCTGACAGGTCAGTCTGGCTGTGGATGCGGCACTTTGCTGTTTCATGCTTGGTCTTTCATTGGTGTGGGTCTGAACGCAGAGACTCCACTACTCCCCTCTCAGTGCCACCAGCAAGGAGTAAGCAAAGGATGTGAAAAGCAGCACCACGGAGGGACTGATAAGGAGCCGGGAATCCCAGCAGCCTGTAAAGGAAGGGACATAGGCAGTGGGGCAGGACAGAAACCCAGCTCACTTGCTCCATGCACCTGCCAGTGCTCACCTGCTCCATGTTCTCACCCTGGTTTGTTTTTTTTTTTTTACCTCTGAAAGACATTGTGAGCATCCTCAGGACAATCTCATGTGCTTTCCTCCCTTCCCA
The DNA here is from genome assembly GCA_013397725.1 of Rhagologus leucostigma. Taxonomy (NCBI): domain Eukaryota; kingdom Metazoa; phylum Chordata; class Aves; order Passeriformes; genus Rhagologus; species Rhagologus leucostigma. The sequence goes on along the minus strand of VZTD01003639.1, from coordinate 651,326 downwards.
TCTTCTGTGGAAACAAACTGCTTGCAGCTTGTCAGCCGGGGTCCTGTGTCTTGTATGTTGACTGTAACTTTTATTTAAATAACTGAGCATGACTTGGGGTTTGCACCCATGTGTGTGGGGGGCAAGAGGGTCCCCAGAGGTGCTGTATCTTGGGAAAATTCTCGAGAGCATAGTGTAGCAATGCTATTCCCTCTCATTTGGAATAACCTTTATTTCACCACAGCTTTCATTTCAGTCTGTGCTGCCAGATGAAGGATGCAATAAGCCTGATTAAATTTCCATGATTTATATATCTGCAGCACATTGAGTCCATAATTAAGACAATGGGGGACAGAGGCCCCAGCTGTGATGTACAAACAGAGACCTTCACATGTCAGACAAGAGAGAGATGTGTGAGAGAATACAAGTTAAGACTGATACAGTATTGATCGGCATACTAGGTGTTAGCCTGTGTATATTAGTATCTTCTTACAACTCTTGGAGCCACATCAGAAGAAAAGAGGATTAAGGTGGGTTCTCCAGTAACTTAAATTTGATTACTTTACTGAATTACAGAGAGATGCTAAACAAGAGTCTGTTGGGAGAAAGCTGATTGAAATATATGTGCCTGTGGTGGAGGCTGGTATTGTGAACCTGGAAAAAGAGAATGGGGCTATGGTGAGGACCTGCAGGTACCTCCATGGAAAATTGGAGGAGGAATCAGGAAGATCCTCTCACTGACATACTTAGGGAAGAGGAAATGACCAAGCCAGGTAAATGAGGGCAGGATTGCGTGATGAACAAGAAAGCTAATTGTGTTGAATGCAGCTGACAGATCACAGAGGATGGGGAAATAGCAATGCTCAGTTTTGGCTGAACACAGTTCTGCAGAGAATAATTTGAAAGGGATGAGAGCAGGAAGCTCATCTACATATAACAGATGTATACCAGATTGCAAGTAAAATACATTAATATCTGTAAGGTGAATTTGCACACAATGTACTACAACCTCGAGATGAGCAAAAGAAAGAATGTAGGAATATACAAGTTAGAGTATGGCTACTTTGTAAACTTGTTTTCAGATTGTGCTATTGTACGTACCTAACTGACAGCAACTATCAAAGCAGCAAGTATCAAAGGTACATAACTGACAGCAAGTATCGAAGCAGCATCAAGTGAATCTGTCCCAGTCCCACAGTAACAGGCATCTTAATTTCTGCCCCTGCTTGTCATGGGTGGCCATGGCTTTCACATCAGAAATCCTTTACTCCTGGTCTCTGTTAGCAGTTTTAACAGTGAGACAGATGTGTGATCCTATCCTCGACAGATAGTGAGACCCACAGTAATTGGAAATAAATGGGAAAACCAGAGAGGGATATAAAAATTAAGTAGGTTTAAGACAAACACTTCTTTTCAGCAGCTGAGGAGGAGCTCAGAGTGACCAGACAGCATCTGCTGAGAAGTAGGATTTCCTCTGGGTTTTAGGAAGGGGAAAATCTACAAAGCAATGGTGAACTGTTGTGTACCCCAGTTCACAAGACAGTGGGGGGAAAAAAGCCATACTGTGTTTTCTCTGACACATCTTAGGGTACAAATGGACAGGCAGTTTGGCCATAAGGGACTCCATGGCTGGTGCCAAGCACAGCTGCTTTGTCATCTTTTGGGGGTGAATAACCCAGTTGCATTTTGTGTGCCTGGCAGGCCTCTCTTGAAAGGTGCAGGGCAGGTGTATCCCTTCCCATGGCCAGGCTCATGACACCAGGTGTGCTATGCAGCCCTGAAGGTCGATGGTGGGGTGAGTGGCAGCTATCCTAGGTGTCAGGAGGTCCACAGGGGTTAATGGGAATCGATCACAGTGTTGTAGCAAGGTATGGGCCACACAACATCTCCTGTGACATGGATGCCCCTCATGCTGATGTTTGGTAACCCCAGCTCAGATATCCTTAGTGCATCTGTGATGACAGCAGCATCCTAGATTAGCCCAACTGATTCAGGCTTTTCTGTTCTGGGGTATTTCTCCCATTTGCCCCAGACAGGCCTGTAACAGGAGCTGGGAACACCTCTGCCATTGGTCCCCTGTCCTCCTGGCCTGCCTCTGCCCCAGCTGGAGGAGCGGGTGAGCACGGCTTTTAGGATGCTGACAGGCCAAGCACCTTTGTGTAGGGCTTTCGGAGGTGCTGCTGGAAACAAGACGATGCGGGGGATGAAAGGGCAGCAGGGACATCACCCCTGCTGTCTCCCTGTGGCCAGGCCACGCAGCAGCTGAGGTGTTACTGGGGACAGTGGCAGTGGCAGAGAGATCACGGCCGTTTTCACCTCCTGTTGAGTGGCGCATGGTAAGAGGAATAAGTTCCCTCCCCACCTCTCTGCTGCTAGCAGCACAGACACTCTTCTCTGCAGCTCGGCGTTCCTTGTTCATTGCCATCCCCTTACCTCCACACCTGTTTGATATTACATATTCAGCTTGGAAATACTGTCCTTTTTGTCCCCTTTTACACCATCTGCTGACACAATCCCGTGTGTGTGTCTGGGTAAGATCCAGCTGGCACACGCAGGAGGTGAACATATTCACATCTCCTGAAATTGCTGATTCAGGGAGGGGAGGCGAGGGGACACACACGCTCCAGAGCCCCACACCCCGATAGCGCCGCAGCTGAGAAGCCTATCATTGCCCTCTGTGATAGTGCCAGGCGTTATCAATGCACAGCCATCCTTTCACCCCCGCCTGCCCTCCCCGCGCCCCCGACGTGCCTGTTGTAATCAGGGAACAATGGCAGAGGCAGAGTGCCCGGCACAAAGACAACAGCTGCACTCCCGGGTCAGGCTTTGCAGCCTCCCCGCACAATGGCGATGTGTAACCCCATCCCACTGCCCGCCTCGGAATAATTTATTTATAGATGCAATATCTCTTTCACTAGCCTATTTAAGAATGTCTTCTCATAAATGCATGGAAATTGAAATTATTCTCTGCTTTTCCCCCAAAAGATTAAGGTATCTGTTCTGTACAGATAAATAGCACAATTTTGGAGGGGAAGAGGGAGAAAAGCTGTTGGAATATATGCAGTAAAGGATGAGGAGAAGTTGATTAATTGTGATGCGTGCATTTTTAAAAATTAAATATATTTCATTATTAGTGTCTTTGCAATAATAGGCACATGGTTAAAAACAGGAAAAAAATATTGAAGAAAAAAAAAGCCCTCCTAGGCAATGAATGCTAGTCTTTCCCTGCGAGAGATGACTGGTTGCCTCTTTGGTAATAAAACCTCTTTCACCCTCACAGACTGTAAGCATAAGCATCTGCTTAGGACAGAGAATTTTCTACCATCCAGGAGACAGTGAATCATCTCTCACATGAAAATATGGTTGGTTCAGCACACTGCTTGCTTCTCTTAAATACAGCATGCACAGCTTACATATCATCTAAATGTATAGTGTGACAGAACATCAGAAATAAAGACAGTCTCTGAGATCTCTAAAAAGTACTAAAACCAGTAAAAAGTTTCTTCTGATAACTTCCTATAGTCAGTAGTTTCAATACCCTCCCTATTTTTTAATAGTATTTCTTTAAGTTTTTTCTCTTTATTTTCACTACAACTGATTTTAATTTTATTTGTCTAAATCCTTATCTCTGAATGCAAACAAGTAGCAGCTTAGCACTTTCCTGTGTTAAAGGAGTTGCTTTAGGGATCAGGAACTTGGAGCACTTCATCCATCCACGTTTTGTGTGCGTGTGAACATATCTGTGTAAGGAAAGCATGACAAGATAGTCTTCAAATAGGAAAAAGCTCTGGTGCTGCTAAACACTCTCCAGACACCTCCATCAGATTTAAAAACCAACTAAAAGCTCCTTGTGATATGAAACACTCTTTATTGGTCACTCTAGAAGGAATTTTTTTTTGATAAAAACACCATGTATAACATCATCACTGGTTCTGTATAAAGTGCTCTGGAAAAGTGCATGGCCTCTTTATATCATCGTCTCTTCCATCTCCTGCAGTCCACAGGAAAAGCCTCATGACTGGCAGCTGTTTGACTGCCCTATTATCTGAGCCTGCGTCCAGTCTGGCTAATTACAGTCACTGATTACTAAACACTGAGCAGCACTGTCACCTGCCTTAGCCTGACAGGATTATACCATCTGTGCCACATGGCCAGGGTATGGAAAGCTGGTGAAAGGTCACAAAAAGGGGCAAATAACCCTTAATGGGAGGTAAATGTATGTTTACAGACGTGACAGCTGACTGTCATTAGAGTGTATATACGTATTCACAGCTGAAGATACTTCTCAAGGAAGAATAAGGGTTATACGAAGTGTGGCTTTGTCAGACAGTTGGGTTTTTTTCTGCCCCCAAAATAGGTGTTATTCACTGGGAAGAGACTAAATGCACTTTTGTCAGACACACTGGAGTAACACAGGACCAAATGTTTTCCCTCCTTACCTCCCCAGACCTTGTCTGCCCAGGTACAGCCATTTAGAAAACCTGATCTAGTGAAACTGGTGCAAGCCTTTGTGAAGGTGAACTGTCTGCTTTAAAGGAGCGTGCTGGATCTGCTCGGTTTGTGTTTGCAAAGGCATTAAAATTAAGCCCACTGGACAATGAAGACAGGGCTACTCTCAGGGAGCAGTGCAGGAGCCATAAGCAGAGGGTTCCCCCTCTCCAACACCCTGCTGCAGTGCATGTCTAACCTTTTCCTACCTGCCGTGCCTGCATGAACATTGCTCCTTCCTGCACCTCATCTCTCACCAACACCTACACACTTGTGTTGCTGTTGTACCCAGGACGGAGAGAAACAAGGCATCTGGAATTCAGGAGAACAGAATTATTTATTAATATACAGATGGGTTTTTATATGTTAGTTCGCTTAAGGTTTGCTTGAACGGCAGAAAGTTATTGGACCTCTGACCAGCCACCCATCAGGGTGATTGGTCAGTCCACACAACACCCATTTCAAAATATTTTCCTCAGAATATCATAACAATCCTTTGGTAAAAACAGTAGGTGTAGGATAGAGAAATAGTTTACAAAAACCCTTAACAGTGTTTTTCATAGTTTCTGTGAGAAACATAAAGTTCTCACAGAATGCAGCAGAAAGCTGGAAAATTCCTCTGCTAAAGCTTTTCAGTGTCCACACACTTGTACCTGCCCTCTGCTCTGCCCAAGCCTCTCTTATGGCTGTTGCTTTTCTTCCCCTGCGTGCTAGAAAGTCTACTCTCTTTTCCCAAGTACATGTGACAGTGCACCCTTTTCACAGAAAGCTTCATGTATTACCTCTTCCTTGTTTTATGTCTTCGTGAATTTAGGTTATGACTCTCCAGAGGGCATTTGGCAACTTTTTTATGTGTCTGGGCTGAGCCCTCCTGAGGTCAGAGAGACACAGTGTTTATTTACTTCCTTGTTGGATCATTCCAGCTCAAATCTGATCCCTCCTACACCTTGGAGGTTATCTAAGTTGTCCTGAAGTCACCATAATTTGTTGGCTTGGAAATCTTTTCTTGCTTACACCAGTCTCTGGAGCATTTTGCAGGTAATATACACCCAAGAGCATCCATAAAGTGGCCTTAATCTGACAGTATACGCCTCTGGGTCCCCTCAGCTTGTCCAGGGCTATTATCTGTGGAGAGGATGGTGATGCGAAGTCTGACATTTTCTCAGAGTTGTCAGTCTTCTGTTTTCAGCTGCTCAGTGACTTCCACTATGACCTGCTGTGGCCACTCCCCCAGGTTTGAGTTGTGGTCTGGTGGCAGTGGGTAGGGACCATTCTCCTCCTTGCTGTATTCTGCTTGAAATATGCAGATTTTTTAGCCAGAAAAACAAGCAGTCTGTGCAACTGGAAGTGATTTATTTCAGCTAAGTCAGGGTGTCACATGCTTGCTACCTTGCTTTTATTCCCCTTGAATTCCTTGCCTAGGCATTCTCTTTTGCTGTCAAATTTGTATTATGTTTCTCCAGTTGTGTTCAATTTGTCTGGTCATTATTTACCAGGTATTTTAGTATGTGATTCTAAGATAGATGTTTGACTGAAAAAAGATGACTACAAATGGCCTTGTACATCAATTCACACCTCAAAGAAAACTCATGAATCCCCAAAAGGTGCATAGATAAGTCATAACTGAAGTAGTCTTACATTTAATGGAGTGTAATCTTCTCAGAAATCAAAATATAATTTATTTCATGTCAAACAGGTGACCAACATTTGACACCCATGGAGTACAGGAATTTTTCAAAAGATATCAAATCAGGATGTCTAATGTTCTGAGCTGTCATAGCTGATCTGTGTGGTTTTCTAATAGCTGCTCTGTTTTGGTCTTTTTTTCTGGTGAGTTCTTTAAAATTGATCTCAGGAGCAGACACATTCAAAAAGCAACCTTGTATACACCTGTGTGTACATGCATACGTTCACTAGTCTGCCAGTGGAGTCAGCCACTGACACTTTGTGGGTGGCATCACAACCCAGGCTGGGACTAGGATACTGGAGCAGAGGTGTGGGGTGATGATCCAGAGGACTGGGAGGAGAGGAGTGAGATGAAATTCAGTGGTACAAAATGCATGCATTTTTTCAACCAATGCTGTGACTTTCTGTTGGAAACTGAAAAGGAGCACAATTGGCATGTGCTGGTAGACTTCAGTCTTTGGGGTGCTACTGATGTGCTGCAGCTGTGGAAATCTCAGGCTGAGTCTGAGACACATCATTTCCAGGGCAGATAGAGAAATACTTTTAACTCATTTGGTTACCAGCAGTTACCCTTTTACCTCCTGACCCTCCTCTGGGTGAATAGAGGCAGGCCTGGTGCTGCCTACAAGCCTCGTCAGCCATGCCCAGAGCAGATAAGTGCAAGCCGAAGCAGGCGTGGAAAGCAGTTTGTTGGATGAACAGGGGACCTGGCAGCTTAATTTGAGAGAGACAGCTTAGGGAGTGTAGCTCATTTAGCTCCTCAAGACAAATGCCGAGAGAGAAAAAGATGTGATTGCTCACTCTAAATTTATCAGCAGAGGCAAATGCCAGAGAGGGAGAGGAACTATTTAAGGTGAAGGACAATGTTGGCCTAAGAACAAATGAGTGCAATCTGGCTATGAATAAATTTAGGCTGAAAATTAGAAAATGGTTTCTAACTATCAGAGGAGTGAGTTCTCAGCTTTTTAATAGGAATTCAAGAAACCTAATTCCTATTCAGTCCAATTTGATAAGATTATTAAAAAGCTGCCTGTGATAGGAGGGAACTAGTCTATGGCTTAGAAGATCTCCATCTCTGAGCACTGATGGATACAGGTTGACATGACTGGAATTATATTAAGAATTTTCAAAAGTCAGGACTCAAATTGTTAAGAGAGTGTTACAAATTTTTGATTCTTTGGACTGTAATGTCTCCTCTGCATTTCTCTGCCTTTACTATGCACCTGTGAAGCACACAGAATAATTCCACCCCTGCTCCCCATTTAATCACACTGAGGTATTATGAAAACACCCTCACTGTGGTATTATGAAAATATAGTATTTACTGTTTGTGTAGCACTCAGGAGTGCTGTGAGGATGAGTACCAAAGGAAAAAAAGCTGCGCTGAAATTAATAATTTTGGCTGCACAGCTAGGTTTGAATTACATCTAGTAAATCATGCCTAGGGCAACACACTGTGTGAGAAGAAAATAAAATATTGAATAGTTGCTCATTAAGTGAACACCAGCTATTCCGTGAACTGAATGAGGCAGGGTCCCAAGGAAAATATAGTATGTGATTTTGTAATTGAAAATTAGAAGGGGGCTGAATAAAGGTTGCACAAGACTTTCCTTATGACTTTCCAGCATCAAGAATCTGGACAACCAGGGGATCAGGCCCAGCTGCATGTGTTAATGATAGGCAGGTCCTGCTGGGCCGGCCTGATCTCCTTCTATGACAAGGGGGCCTACTCAGACACTGAAGTGCTGGAGGAAGTCCAGAGAGAGGGCAGTGGAGCTGGTGAAGGGTCTGGAGCATAAGTCCTGTGAGGAGAATCTGAGGTGTCTGGTGTTGTTTAACCTGGAGAAAAGGAGGCTTGAGGGGGACCTTATTGCTTTCTACAACTGCCTGAGAGGAAGTTGTAGTGAGGTGGGGGTGGACTTCTCTCAGGTAAAAAGTGATAGGCCCTCAAGCTGAACAACAGGAGTACCCAATTGGATATTTGGAGAAATGTCTTCACTGAAAGGGTTGTCAAGCACTGGAACAGACTGCCCAGGGAAGTGATTCAGTCACCACCCCTGAAGGTATTTGAAAGAGATGCAGCTGTGGTGCTTAGGGACACAGTTTAATGGAGGACTTGGCAGTGCTGGGTTAACAGTTGGGCTCGAGGATCTTAGAGGTCCTTTGCAACCTCAATAACTCTATGATTCTATGAATAGCCACTCACCCTCCTATCTCGCCAGCCTGCGTGCAGGGAGATGCTCTGGAGTGCACTGTGTGAATACCCCCCACAGTACTCTGCCCTTGGCACAGGCAGCTGGAGAAGAATGGGAGGGTTGCACCAGCTCACCCACAATCAGCTTCTCAGAGCCAGGGAGAGAATAGTGTTCTGTCTTGTGGAGAAATTGGGAATTTATTTCATCCCAGCTTGGAACTCATCTTGTCTCTAGAAATTCTGTATAAATGCAAGTTGGAGGAGTGATTAAAATGTTGACTGTTGAGCCATGAAGACTGGGTAGCCCAGGCAAACTACCTTCTCTGTGAATTTTGAGGTGTAGATGGCTTTGAATGCGAAGTTCAGGTTTTGGGTGTAATTTCAGGACTAACACACAGACCGCCAAGGAGGAGTGGGTCCAGTCCAAAGAACCTATGTCCATTACAAACCTTGCACTTTCCTTGAAAGCAAGAGTTTGGAACAAAGGTTGAAGATATCAGTGAGGGAGCAAACATTCTGTCATTATTTTTCCAACTAGTTGCAGCACTGTGGGTCATACACTGAAATAAATGTCGACAGACCATCATGGTTAAGGTGAGCTATGGCTGTGGCAGGAAGAGCTGTCACTGAATACATGGCTGGCAGTAACTCTCCCCTGGGCACGCAAAACCTGATACCAGTACATATGGCTTTATTCTAGTTGGGGTGTCTGGTGTGCCACCATTAAATGCTGAAACAAAATCTTGCTATTTTTGAAATAGCTTTGATATAAAGGTCAAACTTCTAATGTGTAGTGAGCTTGAGCCCCTCTGTTTCTTGGCACCCGAAGTCTTCCTCAGCTGAGGGCTGGTTCCCAGAATGCGGATGCTCATCTCTTTCTGGACACCCTGCGTTTTCAAAGTGGGCACTAACAAAGCAAGCAAAACCTCCACCAGTTATGAAAATCATGACTCAATTTCTTCAAAAGTTATCCAAGAATTTGGATAATATATAAATATATTTCTCAGCCTTGGGAAACAGTATTATTTATAGGCTCACCCAGAATACTTGGCTGGATATTTTCTGTGCAAATTGATGCAAAGGAGTCTGGTGTGGCCGTACGTACTATACAAAGGCAGACACACCCCATATTTAAAATATTCCTGGTTTACTGTAGTCAACCATATTTTCATGTTTGTTTGTCATAGCATGCATGTCTGCAATTATGTGCTGATGGCACATTCTTACTAACTAAAAATATTATCAAAAAATACAGAGCTATCTTTAGATGCAGACCTTGTTTGTGACAGCAATGTTTGCTATTGAATCACAAACCACAGAAAGCAGTGATTTGCACAAGAACATCTAATGCATAAGAAGTGTGCTGAACACTACTCCTGCACAGGAAGAGGGAAGGAAGAAAAACATATTCATCTCAGTAGTGGTTAAACGATAGTGCAAACCAGTAATTATGTGTAAATTATGACCTTGCCCCCTTACAGTCAGCTCCTCAGAAAACATGACTGCTTTTAATTTCCATGCCCTCAGCAATAAACATCACTGTTTTCAGACTAGGTTCAATGCTTTTCTTCAGATTTTTTTAAAATGAAAATATATGCTTTTATACTTCAAAATCTTAAATGAAATGCTGGGCTTTTTAATATTTAAAGGTTTATAATTGAAATAGAAAACTGGTGGTAAAAATACTAGCTTTTATAAATTTCACTCTCTTCCTCTAAGCTTTTCTATCATTAAAAGGCATTACATACAAGTTTAAAGTTTAGAGGTTCTTTAAACATACATATTTTTCATTTTCTTTTGACATTCTTTAATGTTTCCAAAGCTGAAGAACTGTTGAAAAGTTGTAGAAAATAATGTGATGAAAGAAATGGATGCTTTTCATGTAATGTACATGGAAATAAAAGAAAAAATACAGAAAGAATGTGGGAGAAAAATGAGAAAGAAGCACACAAAATTACATTTTAAGAAATACGGGTTAAGAGTACATTTTAAAAAGTAATGGAGAATCTCACTGAACTGGAAGTGACTTAATTAATGGAACTTGTTTCCATTTTTTAATATTTCTAGTTTTTCTATTTCTTTAAACAGTAAGAGGCAAATAAGAACTGAACCCCAGTGCTTACCCCAGTGTTTATCATGCATTTCAGTGTGCCAAACTGTAGCTACACACAATTATGTGCTATCAGTTGCTGAAGTGGAATTCATTATTTCCTACCTTAAGCTGTCCTATAAATTTGCTCTGCACTGTTAGGCAGATATCAAGTTCCGCCTAGAGATAGAAACACTGCTGATGAGCAAAGGGGATCTTAATAGCTAAGTTTGTTGATGCTTCTATTAAACTCAAGAAACATTTTGAAGAAAAGACAGAAATCATTCTTCCATGAACAGTCACACTGCATTTTCTCAGCATTTCCTCTCTAATGTTCTCACGAAGCAGAGATGGGGTCGTGGTTTCAGTTGCCTGGCTTGGGTTAATGGAGAGCGTATTTTGATGCAGAATTGCCTAGAGCTAATCCCCTTGCACTGGACAAGCCTAAGGGGCATTGTGATACCTCTTGGGTAACCCAGGTGCTTCAGTGGCTTTACCTGCATCGTGCTCTCCTGAGGTTTCTAGTGGCATGTCCTCTGATGGCTGGAGCAGTTTCTGCCTGACCCACTATGTTAATTCTTCCCAGCAAACTTCTCTGGGATCTCTCTGTGGGCTTGGCATGTGCCATGGCAGCACAGAGATGTGCCAGAGGATACACTGACTCATTCCCATGGAGCTACTCCCTATCCACGCCAGTGATGACTGCAGGTCAGTGCATTGTAACCCCCTGTTTGAGAGACAACGTGAGTCAACAGCTCCACCACAGCAGGGTTGGAGGCTTTTGTGGGTAGATGGGATTTAAATAATTGGCAGGGGCAGGAATGAAACCCGACTTAACTTGATTAAAGAGCAATCCTAGCTCAACTCTGTGCATGTGAAATGCTCACTGCTGTTTTGTCTGCTAAAATCAGAAACGGGTTTACTGCTATGACCTACCTGGAGCTCGGACATACTTTTTCCCATTAAGACACACCTTTAAATGCTTTGCAAATATCAGCAAACTCAGTTTCACAATGGGAGTTTCTGCTGGCAGGCAGACTGCATCTTCAATTTTTGGATGAGGAAATAAGGCAGGATTGGTGACTGGCTCCAGGCCACGTCCCCGTGTCTGTGTGGCACTGGGAAGCACTGTAGAAAGACATCCAGGCTAGCACGGATTTATATCAGAATGGGGCTCCACCCTGGCTAATTAGTCTGCTGCTGGGGAGCAAGGTCTATCCAGCAGGGCAGAGAGCTCTGCTAATGCAGTCTTGCCTCCAGATGCTTCATGTGGGGATCCCATGGCTGGTCTACAAAATGCTTCTCCAACTCCAAGGACTTCACGAAGAATGAAGTGTGTTTTGTGGCTTGAGGACAGCATTTATGAGAACAAGTCTCTTGCAGCTGTACTCAGAGCTGCAAGAGCTCAGAACTCCTTTATTTTTGTTTACTTTTAATTTGTTTATTCATTATTTATTTATAATTGAGCAACAAAAACAAAAACACAGAGATTAAATAAAAGGATCCAATCCCTAAAAATATGCAACTGTAGTTCATGACAGTGTGGTTCCAAGAGGGAAGTCAGGAACTTGCTCTGACTCAGTGGCTGATTGTAAACTACAGCAAAGAGAGGGAGTGCCTGACTCAGCAAGTGCCGGAGCCTTCAAAGGGATTAGAGCTGTTGCCAAGGAGCTCCACCCTCTTTTTTTTCTCTTTAAATGTGTCTTAAGTTTCTTATTCTTGCATTACATTATCTATAAAAAGCATGTATGCTATTGAATTGGCACATCCAGAATAGGGAGCACTTACACGTCAGATTTTCCCAAAGGATTACAATTTGATTTGATCTGCATATGCACACCATTTCATNCCCCCCAAATTTATTAACACAGTAGATGCAAACATTTCAAAATAGGTACTCTAAAAAAAACCAAACCCAACCTAAGTCTTCATCAAAAAAAATATTTACAAGCTGAGCACACCTGCACACCCCTTGGTCCACAACTTCCATTCCTCTTGCACACCTCTGGAGCTGATGTATCACTGTGGTTTCTTCGGGAAATTGCTCCAGGAAGCCTTCTCCATTGCAAGATGAATTGCTTTCTAGGGGGCTAAGACAGTTCCCCATGCCAGGTGCCAACCCATTTCATAACTTCCGCCTCTTTGTAACCCTTTAAACTGGAAAGATAAAAATGCAGGGAGTTGGTCTATGCTTAAAAAGTTTTACTGGCATGGCACAGTATAATTACAACAGCAAAATCCCTACTGTGAGTTCAGTCCTACCATCAAAAGGCCTTTTTGTTGTTATAATGTAATCTGTTCACCAAAGTGGTTTAATTCCTACCAGCAAAACAACTTTTTTTGCTGGTATAAGCTGTTTCTCTGCGCAGGGTGTTGGCTGTGGCAGGGCCAGTGCTGTACCTCCATTGCATGTCAACGTGCCAAGAGGATGAGCTACCGTTTTCCACCTCCCAGGGCTGAGGCACTTGACGCTCCAAAGGGATTAGAAGGCGTGTGATGAGTGTTGGGTCATAAGGGAATTTCAATCCACCTTTCAATCTGGGTCCTTTGCATAAGCCCTTTATATTTCTAAATCTGTGTCTTTACTCTGCGGGTTTGTTGACCAGGGCTAAGCTGGGTTGCCTGCATAACTCAGCACCATTTCTGACACTGAAGGCATTTTTGGGGTGATACTGAGAAAAACTGGTTTTTTTCACAGGACTGTGAACTAAACCCTCGGATTTAATGTTCTCTGCTCTCAGCCCATCACTTTTGTAGGAAAAATTGTTTGAATCCAGCTGGGGCTTTCCACATACATAAATATACAGAATGTCTCTTGCCAGTCTTTGGGGAGTTGGTGACAACTGATGCAAGGTGCCACCAGAGAAATGCAGATGCTCAAAGTGGGGCTTCCCACTTACGCTGCCCCCAACCCTCAGTCCTTCCCTGCTGTTTTTTTGTGGGGAGGGTGCACAAGTTTGCACTTGACAGATCAGGGATGGGATTTTAGATGTCCTTCCTGTGACCCTGTCCTCCCCGGGCATGGAAACCAGGGCTGGGTGGTTCACAGGGCAGTAGTGGATCAGGCCACGGATAACATCTCTCTGATCCTATCCTTTACCTCATGAGGAAAGACACAACCATATAGCATTTACGGCTTTTTCATAAATATATATGATATGTTTGTTTTTACCCACATTTTGTCAGTTTTTATTTTAGTCTAATTTCAATATTCTGTGGGATCGGTACCAGAATTAATAAAATGCAGCAATAAGCATTATATTCTCCTAGCCAGCACAACCATTGATCGCTTTGGGTTTTTTTTAGTACTTGAGGAACAAATGCTTCAACCTGTTTTATCAAACCTCCAGGCCCTCCTGTGGCAGATCACTGGAGCCATTTTCAGGGTATTGCATGCCAAAAAAAACAGGGACAATCTGGAAGGAACAGGTGTATTGGCTTCTGTTACTGCTTGAAGGAGTAAACACCTAATTTGCTGCTCCCACAAAGGAGGTAAACATTTAGCTCACAAAAATTTCCTTCCTTCTGAGAAAGTCCCACTGGTGTCGACCTAAATAAATTCCAGTAGTCAATCTTTTTTTTTTTTGTAAAAAGTTTCCTCCCGTCTATGGCACTCTATTTTGCATTGCAACTGCTTGTAAAGAGAAATGTTTTTTGCAAGTAGGTTGGACATTTTACTCTCTAGGGTGGTTTTGGCTGGAAGGAACTGTGCTGAGGTACAGCAGTTTGGGCTGACCTTCTTGCTGCTGGTGTGCTTCGGGCTTGCTGTTCTCATCAGGTGCTTTCCAGGAGACATACTTCAGTCCAAACTCTTCTCAAGATGAGGGCAGATAAAATAGAAGGTAAATTTTGCTGCTGATGAAAAAGGAGTATTTGAAGAGGTATTTTTTTAAAACTCTGGGAGTTACAACATTTTGGAAAACGTAACAGGCTTGGTGGAGATTTGTGCAAGGCCAGTGCTCGAATCTGCACGTACTTCATGTCCGACCGGTGAGGCACCTGAACTGAGCCCAGAGGGTCCATCCTGCCTACCTCACGTCCCCTACACATTAACTTCAGACTCTCAGAGTGGAAGCAGCTGTTTAGGAAGACTGAAGAAGAGACAGGATTTGGATCTGGGGATGTGGACACTACTCCAGAACAAAACCAACAAAAAGAGCACTATCAGTAAATTGGTCTTTTGCTTTACTTGTTGAATGCAGCAAACCTGACAATCTTCATCTAGGTAACTCTTTGTCTTTCTTAGATTGTTTAATCTCCAAAAAAGCTTCATTCATGGTTTTACAATACCGTGATATCTCAGAGCTAACCATCTTCATATCTTCAAATATACTACTTTTTGTTTCTTTTCAGATTATGAGATTATTTATTTGATCTGAAAATAGGGCCAAGAGTCTACAGGGTTTTACCTTAGCAGTAGCTTTCAAAATCAGAGTTCTCATGAAATCTGACTTGCAGCAATTGTTTTGTTTTTTTTTATCTGATTGGTATCTAGCTCTTGTCTATTCTCCACAGCGTATTTCTAATTTTTTAGAGTGTATCTGCAACAATTGAGTCTTTCTGAGGTTTGCACTGAATTTGCAAATTGTACATCTGAAGCTGAAAAATAAGCTCTGTATTTCTGTGGTAAAATGAGGTTTGCCAGGCTCCTTCAGAAGCGACAACAGTTTTGTGGTTTGTTTCAGTTAACATGGGCTGCAGGGAGCGCATGAACCTTTTGGTGCCCTCACTGTGTGCACAGCTGCCTTTCCTAGATGAGTGGATGGGTGCAAGGGTTTTGGGGTTTTTTTTGGTGGGTTTTTTTTGTTTTGTTTTTTTTTAAATAACACCTGCAGAGAAGTGGAGAGCTCTCTGGTTTCTAGTTTTGGCCACATGATTGTAAAACAACTGTGCCAACACCATCCTTCAGGACATCTGTGAATGACTGTGTTTTCCACCCACTGTTCAAGTCACTCAGTTTGAGAGCTCTGTGTTCTGTTGTTCAAACTCTTAAAAGGTATTTTGTTATGTCCACGGCACACTTTTCACAAGCTTGTTGCTTTAGACAGTCGAATTATGGATAGTGATTTTTTTCGCAGTCCAGGATCTCGAGGTGTTCTTGTACTCGTCTCATCCATGTTGGAGAAGGTGTGTTACAGATGGCTGGATCATTGATGTGGTCAGTCTGTGTATTTCTTTTTTTCTCTCCAAGCAATGATATTTCTTTTAAATAACCTTTCTTTAGTTTTAGCCTAGAACATTCCAATGCTGCTTAGACTCTCTTAGCTTGCCTCTCTTCCCAAAATTGTGCATCTCCTTATACCTTCCAAGTCAAGTATTTTTCGAGTGAAATACTTGTTTGCCAAGTAAGAATTTGCAGAGACAGGGTCTCCCTGTGAGATTGTTGAACATGTACAATTGTCAGTAGGTTTTCTGAGGAGCACCTGCCAGAGCCCTGCTGCTGCTCTACTACACGAGACAGACCTCTCTCCAGAATGGTGTTCTCTGTGGGTGGGGTGGATTTACTTTTTAAAAATTTAAATTTTTAAATTTAAATTTCAATTTAAATTTAAATACCTTCAAAGCAGGTATTCAGTTTCTCTTGCAGTGATCCCAAATGAAAGCTTATTTCTTTTCTCTTGCCTCCATCTATTTAGCACCTACTCCTGCTTTGGCCTGGAAGAAAGAGAAGCTGCCCAAGGGTGAATTGCTGTCTGACTGCTCTTCCAGTTCTGTCAAGAACTGGAGTCCTTGTCCTGGGAAGATACTTTTGATCTCCCTCTCATCAGTTCTTCACTGAATTTATGCTCCCTCTCATTTTTATCCCACTGATGTTTCCTTTTCCTTTCAAAAATGGTTACTTATCCGTATCTTTAGCTGCATAATCCTTTACTGAGAAACAGTTACTTTCTGTTAGACAATATTCTTCTAATATTTCTGTCATTTCCCTTAAAATATTTGATCTTTTTTTCATTTTGCAAAATATTAAATGGCACAAAGCTATGATCTAGCCCCACAGAAAACTCACTAGAAACATTGCTCTCTCTCTGTTTCCGTATAACTTTTAAAACTATCAAAGAATTAACTTCCTTTCTCACTTAATCTTGTGAACTTGGGTTTGACTTCCCTCTTTCTTCTTATGTGACTCAGTGCTGAATATCTTAGAGATATTCAGGCTTATTTTTTCAATGATGGAGCCTTTATAAACAAAACTTCCAATTTTTGAAAGTTATCAATATTGTTTGCTACTATCTGCTTTCCATAAACCTGTTGTTCATTATTACCTCAAATATTAGCCATAAACTCAGGTCTTTTATCTGCTCTTCTGTGGTACTCTTGGAGTGTCTGTCAGAGCAGGAGGATAGCCCGTTTTTTCTTGCAGTCACTGGGGCAGCATCAGTTCTCTGCCAGGTAGCTGCAACTTAATGTCTGCTGTACTGAAAACCAATATTAAAGGTCTGATGACCTTCTCCACCAGCTTTTAGCACTTTGAGACTACAAGTTAGCTGGACCAGTTAATTTCCATATGTTTAACCTTTTGTACCTTGATCTCACTTCTTCTTGAGTATTTCTGCCTGTGCTGCTAACCTTTCTACTGTTCTTAACAGTTAGCTGATATGTATTTATTACTCTCAGCTTTCAGTCTTTTAAAATTATTATCCATATTTTTAAGGTTGTTTTATCTCTTTTTTTTTAGCAGGTTGACATGTTAATCACACTATTTTGTTCATTGCATTGTTTATTATTATATATATATAGTATGTATATATATATTTATGTGTAATAAAATCTATTTATTATGGTCTTTTTCATCTGTTTTCTTGAATATTTCCTACCTATAATTGAAATTTTTTAATTTAAATTTCCTGTTCCAGGTGATTTTGTGCATAACAATTCCCAGCTTTGTGAACCTGGAACTTCCAAAGAGCCAAGCGTATAATTCTGTTTGCACATAATTACGTCTGTTAAATGGCCTAAGCAACAGTCAGTTTCTATTCTCTGATCAGGTTTTCTGTGGCAGACTGAGATGTAGGGCAGAATTCCTTTCATGTGGATACAATTTGTTCTGAGCATGAAGAGTGACACATAAAATGTCTTAAGGACACTTTGGTGTTGGCACCAAGAGACGCCCAGCCCATTTCACTCTGCAGTCTATCGGTGCAGATTTTTGTGGTGTTGTGGTTTAACTCCAGTCAGCAGCCAAGCCCCATGCAGTCCCTCGCTCACTGCCTCACCAGTGGGATCTGGGAGAGAACCAGAAGGGTAAAAGCTGCAAAACTCGTGGGTTGAGATAAAGACAGTTTAATAGGAAAAGGAAAAGCCATACACAGAAACAAAGCAAAATAAAGAATTAAGTCACTGCTCCCCATGGGCAGGCAGGTGTTCAGCCATCCCCAGGAGAGCAGGGCCACATCACACATGACAATGACTTGGGAAGACAAACATCATCACTCCAAATGTCCCCCCTTCCTCCTACTTATCTCCAGTTTTATACACTGAGCATGATGTCACATGGTCTGGAAGGTCCCTTTGATCACTTTGGGTCATCTATCCTGGCTGTGTCTCCTCCCAGCTTCCCAGGCACCCCCAAGTTCCTTGTCAGCACGGCAGTACCAAAAGCAGAGAAGGCCTTGGCTCTGTGTAAGCCCTGCTCAGCAATAACAACAACATCTCAACATTATCAACCCTGTGTTCAGCACAAATCCAAAACATAGCCCCATACCAGCCACTGTGAAGAAACCTAACTCTAAAACCAGCACGATCAGCTGGGGACATGCTTGAGGAAACGAGCACCCTGCACTCTGTTGTGATAGTCCAGGCTGGACTTTTTGTGCTTATGCAGCTGGGGCACTCAAGGCATCTGCTTCTCAGCTGTCCATGATCTAGGAATGGAGAACGACAGAGCACCACTTTCTGAAATATGTGCTCACCGAAACCTTCCTAAATTGGAGGTTAACCAGGATTTTCAAGTTCTTACTGTAAGGATTTAGTTATCAGGTTTTAACAAGATAAACTAGAGTGGTTTTTTTCTCCTATGAGGGTCTCAGTCCCTTTTGTCTGTGGCCAATGCTCATATGACTGGGGGAGAGGCTATTGGAGAACCCTTATCCAGGTGTCATAGTGATGTACTTCATTTTGTTCCAAACATCTTTATCTTGAGCTGAAAATATTCTTTTATTCCTCCTTTGATTTCCTCCTTTGTGTTAGAATCATGTTCTTTGGTCTAGTCATCAAGGAACCTGAAAAGTCACTTCTACTGAGATAGGGGTGGGCTGAACTCTGCCAAGCCTTCTCTCTGTTCAAGGTAAGATGAAATTCCACAAACTCAGTTACATTTCACTCACTATGTACCTCCTGATTTCTTCAACAAAAAATCAGGAATTGTCCTGTGAATGATAGCCAGCATCCTTACACACTTTCAATTTAACTTCAGAGTTGATTAATTTTGTATAATTTTAAAACAGCAGGTTTGTGCAGGAAAAGAAAGTGATTATATAATTAAAAGTTGTATGAATCACACAAGAAGGCTGAATTAAGAAGACACAGGCAATGTCTGTTCCAGTACCTTATGATTTTTGAATGTTAAATATATAATGTGCTTATATTGATTTGTGTAAGCATAATGTATATAGTAAGGGGTTCCAAGCCTTTCAATTTTATATATCCTTGTAAATTTTCATGCTGAAATATGCATCTTTTTATTTTAAGCTTTTCCTAGACACTCTCAGAGACCCCTTAGATAAAAAAAGCCCAACAAAACAACAGAGATCCTAACAATATGTGGAGTATATGAACTACCAGACAGAAAAACATGACATAAAATAAGGACTTATTCAGTTATGATATTCAGTTATTTTCTGGACAACAGATATAGTATATTTTCCTAAAAATTCTGGATTTTTCTAATCTTGTTCAGTTTCTTGTTTTGCAGCTGAACTCAAAAGTTAAACATACTTTATCTCTGTTTGCCAATGGAGCATCCTTTGCCAGCTGAGCTGCAGCTGGAGATATGGTCTCTGCTACAGCTTAACTTTGTTGATAAGTTCCTAGTTTTTGAAATGGACTGGGAGTAAGTGAGGAAGCAGTGAGTAGACCCTCAGGGCACTCTTCCTTCTGCTTGAGATGCAGCTATCCCATGGCCATGAAGCTGAAGCCATGGCACAGCCTCCTTATGTAGTTCAATTGCAGTAGTTCAGCCTGGAGCTGAAGACTGTATTAGTTACAGTACATCCCTGTTGGCAGAAAGGGCAGGGGGAAAAGCAAGCATATTCCGTCACTAATACCAACTAATAATAGCCTGAGTTTAGCTGCAAGCAGAGAGAAGGTGGGACAGGTGACGCAGGAGAGTTGAAGCGGTATGAAACAGGCATGTGGCTGCTGCTGATGGAGCCAAAGGCTTGAATTTCTGCCGTCATGTGTGGGGGAAGCAGCAACAAAGTGATTAATTTCTCCTTGGCTGGTGATTAAATCTCTGTGGCTTCCAAGAGAGGCTGCCAAAGCTGGACAGAAACCTGCTAAAGGTGCTCAAGTACTCCAAAAGTGGAAACTGGATGAGAAGACAGAAGTTTGCTTCAAAAAAATGAAGCCTTTACAGAGCACTTGCGGGATAAGGAGAGCTGATGGATGGATGTGAGCAGGGGACCATGGTAATAATGTGCACTTTAAGGGAGCGCCAGGAACTCTTGAATTTTAATCCGAAGGCTGATGCCATTTTTCCCAGGTCCTGTGCAAGGTGAAGTCCACTGCTGTTGAAACCACAGCTAGTCCTTGCATTCATTTCAGCAGGGCCAGGATGTCACTTTTCTTGAAGAAGGAACATTGACTGAAGGGAGGAAAAGTGTCTAGGAATAAATTAATTACCTTTTACAGTGATACATACATACATTATCCCTGCCAAGCAATCCCTTGCACATAAACTTTAAGTTAACACTAAGTTTTATTTAAGAAAAATAAAATAATAACAATCCAAACCACTGGCTGATATCATGTGTTGAAAGACTCTACATGGCCGAATGTTTCAGCGTCTTACGGCCCATTACATTTCAGTTCGCCTTCCATAGTTGCTGAAAACTCCCCAGTTCATCATAATCAAAAAAGTAAATGTTTAATACCTTTTGCCCTGCACTCAGTGTGAGCAGAGATCCAGTTCCAATACCTGCACCAGTATTAGAAATTTGGGATTTACATGTTGACCTGGGAGCAGAGCTGAGGAGGAAAGCAATGGAGAGAGCTGGGGTGAGGGAATGGTTAACTCTCTGCTGGCTGTTGGCTGGGTTTCTGGGGTTTTTTTTGTGCACACAGGGCAAGGCTCCATTTCTGGCAGTGAGGGAACTGCTGATCACATCCCTGGCTAACAGGGCCCAGAAGTGCCTTGTCACTGCCGTGGGGTCATGGGCTTTTCTTGTGACTCCTGCTCATTCATGTTGCTGGAAAATAAAACAATTCACCATGAATTCAGGAAGCAATGCTAGTTTCAAATAAGCACACATGAGATAATAGTTTCCTTGTTTTAGAGGGTGTTGGGATAGGTGTCTTTTTTTCCACACAGGCATGTTGTTTAAGAAAGGACAGAGATTAATGAGTAAGACATCTCATAGCATGTGGGAGTTAAGAAGTTTCTGTATGTACAAAACCCTGAAACCTCTTTTTCTTTTTTTTTTTTTTTTGTGGGTTTTGTTTTGCATAGGTTTATAACCTTTTAGTTTCACTTCAGCTTTTTGTATCTAGGATGCCCCAGAGTGCTAACTACAGGATTGGACTTGACTCACAACACAAATGTCATGAAACAGCAAACCTTTAACAAAGCCCCTGGTATCACTGGACATCTGGCTGTGTTTGTGAGGGGTCAGGCTGCTAAGAGATGTGTACCACAGAGCAACAGGGCACAGTGTTACACATGCAGTTGGACACTGATGGCACGGAGGCAAGAGTTTGGGTTGGCTAAATTTCACAAACATTAAATATAATTTGAGAAAACCACAAAGCTGATTATCATTGAAATATACTACTGTGAAATTTTTCAGTATCCTGAAAAGGAGCTTTCTTGAAATTATCATTCATTTAATTTTCACACAACTTATCCTAGGATTTGTGTTAGACACAATCACAAATAATCAAGAAAGGACAGATGAATAACGAGGTGACAGCCTTCCCAGATAATACACAGTTGTTTAGGATAGAGGAAAACAAAATGTAAATAAAACACCCTTAGTTTTAAGTGTATAATGAGGAGGTCTCTTTCAGTAATTACAATTCAGACAAAAAACCCCTTGGAAATATTGTGGATAATTTTCAGATACATCTTGTATTGTATTCAGAAAAATTATAAAGGTAAGTAGCAGCTTATATATGATGAGAAAAAGAATATAAGACTATAATAATATCACTATTTAAATTCATGAACCCGTCTCATATACTAGAAATAGTTCTGGTTGGTCTAATTCAAAAAAAGATACAGAAAAATTGAGAAAAAAATTCCAAAACAAACAAACAAAAGACACAACTCAAAACAAAAACTGTAAGATGTTCACAGTAGTTTGGCCCTCTGGCTTGGAAAAGACAAAGTATAGTGAATGGAATAATGCATTTTTTTATAAAACCTTAGAGATATTAGAGAGAAATTTATGCAGATTGCATGCTGTTCTCTTAGTTTAACAGATTCAGAGGCACCCACAGAAAATATTAAATAGAATGCAATACAAACACAAGGAAAATCTGTTCCACACTGTATGTAATTATGTAGAATTGATTGTTACTGAATGACATGGAGATAAAGAATATAAATGGTCTCAAAGGTATTAAATGAAAAAGGAAAGATCAGTCTCTCTGTGGCAAATAAACACATTGCATCCCTCAGGTGTTGAAGTCTAAGTCACAGATGGCTGGGCCAGGGGAAGATGGAGATCCCTTGTGCTCAGTGTATCCCCTGCAAGCATCAGCCGCAACCGCAGGGGACAGGAGCGGGCTGGTACAGTACACTGTACCTTCCAGCTTGCCCATTCTGGGAGCTGCCACTTCCATATTTCTGCATCTAAGTTTTCATTTTGGAAATTCAGGTTTGCTTACTGATTTGATAAAATCAGATCAGGATGAATTAGAATTTCCTGCGGGTTAAATCACCCTAATTTTTTGTAATTCTTTTATCTGTGACATGAATCAGTCTAACTTGCACTGAGGAGGGAGCCAGGCTGTGTTGAATAGAAATCTGTGCTTTCTTAGGGAAGAAGTTTGTCTTTAGAAGTAAATAATTTTCTCTCTTAAGTCAGACAAGGTTATGTGTAATATTTTTGTCCCTATGTGATGTTATTGCTGACCTGAATATAAGCTGCAGGCAGTAATTTGACGCCTGAATATGGGTCTAGCTGTCAAGACCTAAGCCATAAGCAGACCTTGGCGACACAGAATCACAGAATAAGCTGAGCTGGAAGGGATCCACAAGGATCACCGAGTCCACCGCCCAGCCCTGTACAGCATCATTTCCAAGGCTCACACCATGTGTCCCAGAGCATTGTCCAAACACTTCCTGAACTCTGTCAGGTTTGATGCTGTGACCGCTTCTCTGGGGAGCTGTTCCAGTGCCCAACCACCCTGCGGGTGAAGAGCCTTTTTCTAATATCTGACCTAACCCTCCCCTGACACAGCTTCAGGCCATTCCCTCAGGACACTGGTCACCAGAGAGGAGAACAGTGCCCGACCCTCCTCTTCCCCTCACAAGGAAGTTGTACTGCAGTGAGGTCTCCCTTCAGTCTCCTCTTCTCCAGGCTGAACTGACCAAGTGACCTCAGCCACTCCTCATACGGCTTCCCCTCGAGGCCTTTCACCATCTTTGTTGAATACATTCAGCTTCAAAGGAGCTTGACAAAACTTTGAATTCTCCGCATACCTTACTGTGTGCATATAACATGCTATCATCACTGGTTGCATCCCAGAAATATCCTGCAGACAGAGGGCAGCTGTGGGTTGACCCCCAGTACCTGCACCTGCTGGGACCAGCACCTCCTGGGCGGACACAGAGAGCAGGGCCACTGCGTATGCAGGGCCACTGCGTATGCAGGGCCACTTGCGTGTGTAAGAACTTGTCCCCGGCTTCTGCAACAGCCTAACTGGGTCAGTGAGGGGTGTGATTGTTTACTCGAATAATTAGCCTTGCGAATAAGCACGTCTTTCCTGGGAAATTAGCTAGCAGACTAATAATAGCTTTACTCTTGGTAAAGTGGAGGCCAAAGGAGATGGATTGTATGTTTTTAGTCCTACAGATCCTGTGTGTGGATACAGCCCAGCAACGTACAACTCTGGAAATAGATGGCTATATTTTTCCTTCCAGTATTTCGATTCAGTTCCTAGTATTGATGTTGCAACACAGGTGCTAGAGAAACTGAGGCATATAAGGCATCATGAACTCATCTCTGCTGTGACACTGACAGGAAGCCAGGAGCATCACAGGGTAAACCAAGGGGCGTCTTCAGATCGTTAACTTAAAAAAACCCACCCAAAAACCAGACACCCACACCCACACTGTTATTCAAAAACCAGAATATCATCAGGAAGCGGTGAGTCACCATGTGGCCATTGCTTTTTTTTCGTTAAGGTGTTTCCCGAATGTAAAATTTAGGCTTCCTCTTCCCTTTAGATGAAGTACCTGGTATCATTAGGTAAGCAAAAGGGGTTTTATGTTTATTAGCAGTAGTACTGTGCATAACAGCAAGGAGGAAAATAACTTGTTTCCTAATGTGATGGATGAATGTCCAAAGGATTGGGGACTGGATCCTTGGCCTGTAAGAACTGGGAAGCTTGTAACAACAGCGAGTCTGTGCAGTGGTTTGGCTATGTGACACTGAGAACACCCAGCGTGATGCTGGAGGTGGGGAGCAGGACCACAGCCCCTCATCTCCAGCCCCTCCTCATCCCGTGCCAGTGGAGGCGCTTAAGCAGAGGGCTGCGCTGAGCTGTGTGGGTGTAGGGATCTGCAACAACAGGTGTGTTTGGATGAGGAGGCTTAGAAGGGCCCAAACAAGTTGCCCAACATATTTTTAATAGATTATTGCCAAAACTAAATTACAGAGAATCAGAGTTATTGCCTCAAGAAGGTCATGGAATTTGTTTGTATTTTAAAACATCTTGTTAGCATATGTTGTGGCATTACTATTAAAGTAACCCATTCAGCCTGATATAATACGTCTAATTATATGACGTGAGCCTCATCTGATGACTTTTGCCAATTATATCTGACAAGGATATTTTAAATGAGAGGCCATGTGTTACAGCAATTTCAGGAGATGAACACAACAGCATATGCTTTCAAAAATAAAGTATCCACTATGCTATTTGCTGTGATTAAGTACCTACCAATGCAATTGTAAGCTTGGGAAGCAGGTCTTTCTGGTTTGTGAATTATGCCAGTGCTGAGTCATTGCTGGTTTTTTCAGAGGTTTGTTATGAATGAAGGGCTGGGTCAATGCCAAATTCCATGCTCCTGGCTGCTTCTTTTGTTCCCTTGCAAATTATTCAAATCCCTGGAAACAAGCATCTTAAAATGAAAACTCTGAAAGTTGCAGAAGAAATATCTTGAACTCAAAAATTTGAAACAACCAGCACAATGAGTGACCCTGCGGACTTGAATGGAAGATGTTACCAAATATGAAGAACATGACATGCACCATCATGTGACAAAACTATGCCACTATGAGAAAACAAAACAAAACAAGCTATTAACACTTTCTGCTGCAGAACAGAGATGTAGCCTCACATGAGCATGCCTGGACAGAGGATGAAAGGAATGCAAAGGCATCCTCCATTCCCTCTGAAGGTATCAGAGGGATAAGAAGTGAATAGAGATTAGAGGGCTATTCTTGGTGCCTCCTGTTGCTGCTCAGACAGACACTGAGCAGAAGGGGTACAAAAATCACGGACCAGAGAGAAAAGAGAGAGTGCATAGGAGAGAGGAAAAGCAGCACGCTTTATCTGATGACGTTGTTTAATGTAAATATGCACACAGACTTTTGAACCTCAAGGGATTGTCTGCAGTCCTGGCCTGGAACAACATTGTCCCTCATATCTGTGCTCAGGCTGAATGTGCCCAGCATTGCAGAGAAGGCTGGAGACTGCTTGTACCCCAAAACAGATTGCTGTGAGGAAGTGGGGGTGCTGGATTGTGATCTCCCTGGGCCAGGCAGCCACACATACACATGCCCCTGACATAGAAGAAAGGTTGCCCTCCTTGCTCTACTAAAAGAAAGGTGGTCGCAGCAGAATGAGCTGTATCTGGAAGCTGCTGCAGTCCCTCTCTGCAACATAGAACCCGAGTCTATCATTAGGTGTTGCTTATTTCCAGGGCAGACAGGCAGTATCAGGGCAGTGAGGAAGCAAGCATTGAGGGAGAGAGTTGGGGCAAGGAGAGGGCTCTGTGCTGCTGGGTTTTGGCTGGGTGGTGGCAGGGCTGGCACATGGGTGGCAGCAGCAAACTCAGAGGAGAGCTAAAATTTTTGCAGATCTGAATCCCAATGCATGCTGGGACTTTGCTGGGATGACAAGTGAGATGCTTGGCTTCTTTCCAGCCTGCGAGTCCTGCTCTCAAGATGCTTCCAGAGTCTTCCTCTCCCCATGTGCAGGAAAGTGGCAAATAATACTGTCCTTCACTGGGAGACTGCCGCATTAGTGACACTAATATCGTAGAGATACGAGAAACCTGCATTTAAATCCCTTCCTTGTTGGCTGGCACTCAGACTTGCCTGTCTCTCTCCTGGGAAAGCCAAATTACTACTCCACCTCAGGGTGTTCTGAGACAAATTTTCTCAAAATAATTTATGTTTTTCAGCTTTGGCTGAATATTTGTTTTGTAAAGTTGCCCCTACCTTCAGCAGAGTGTGAAACTGCTTAACCTAGCTAAATCACTTTTGCTTTGCCCCAGTAGATTTATAACTGCTTCAAGAAAAGAGGAGCACTTTTAAGAGGAGGGACAGAGCAAGCCCTCCAAATACCCATTGCATACATTCATGGTTAGACTGCTATGCTGAATGCTAGGAGCTGGGTTAAAAGACTTTGGGCAAAAAAGTGTTCTTTTACCTCTGACACAAAGTCTTTAATCACAAGAATAGAGAATTAAAGGCAGTGTGGGGGAGGAGGAAGCATCGTATTCTCGCTGTATTTTGTCGGAAAAGCCTGTCTCAGGTGTTGAATACAAAAGAACACATGTGATCCAGACCACTGTTAGCAGAAGATGTCCTCTGGCATGGGATTGCCTAGACTCTCTTAAGCACCTAAGCTTTGCATCCTTCCTTGACTTGTCTGAGATAATCTAGGTGGCTCCCTGTCCGCCATGCAAACTAGATCATGCCTCTAAAGACAAGTGCAGACAGACATACGTGTTCTGCCTGTGGTCTGAGCTGGCCACACGAGAGCCAGCTGTGATCCCGCAGCTGTATTGGTGACATTAGTACATTGCTGTGCTTGAATCAATACGTCTTGCTGAAAGGCAAGGCATGCTTGCTCAGGCACAACACAGTTAAACACTTCTGAACCATAACTGGCTCTTGTCCATGCCAGCCAGAGGAGCCCACACCCACCTGTATAAGCCTGGTATGAATTAGTGCTAAAGTCTCCACTTGCTCTAAGGAGTCTGGGTGTCGAAATGTTAGGCACTGTAGTGTTTTGTGTTGTACTTTCACATGTTTAACTTCTGATTGACTAGGAGAGCCAGGTCTGAGAGCTGGTCTAGAAACTGCATTGGGCAGAACATGGAAGTCTCCTACTGTGGATGCTGTGGTCCGGGGCCACTAGCAATCCAGCTTTGTCAGTGGGAAGCCTCACTCTCTTCTGAATGGTGAATAAATACTCCAATACATAAGACTGTATTACAAATTTTGTTCAAATTTGTCTTTTATCTTCAAGTATCTTGTATCCAGGAGCAAGTATTCTGACTCAGAGTGTATTCCACATCAGCTCCTACAAGTTTAGTTCACTAACATCAATTCAGGTGATAAATACTGAAGCATAAACATTCCCTGAAGAAGTTGCTGAATCCTTTTTCTGAGACCCAGATACAAGATAAGATCCATATTTAATGCTGGGGAAGAATTATTTCCTTGTGTTTATTAATGGGTGTAATGGAATTTGGGTTTTGGAAGGTACCGAACTGCAGTTCTCCGCACTTTTTGGTTATTCTGGGCTTCATTTTTGAATTTCTTCAGAGACTGGCATTGTGCTGTGTTATGTAGGAGAGAGTCAGGTTAAAGGCACAAAACATATAATAGAGAAAATTTATCAACATCTAGAATTTTGCATTTGCATTGTGCATTTTTGTCTGAGATACTGGCATATATAACCATAACTGCCAAAGTCTTCTAACTAGTGCATGTGCATGTGATTTGAAAATGCAAGCAACCCCATCAAAGGGCCTCTAGCTTTTTGATTC
This sequence comes from Rhagologus leucostigma, assembly GCA_013397725.1. Taxonomy (NCBI): domain Eukaryota; kingdom Metazoa; phylum Chordata; class Aves; order Passeriformes; genus Rhagologus; species Rhagologus leucostigma. The sequence continues at coordinate 623,501 of VZTD01003639.1, read as the reverse complement.
TCTGAGAAATGAATAATATTCAGCACATTTTTTGGAAACCGCATTTAAGTCAACCCTGAAAGTGGGGCTGGACATTTAATATTCGAAGAATTTTAACAACTTCAGCATGAAGTAGGAAAAAATAGAGTTGCATTTAGGATCCTGGTGCCTGCCAAAATAATACCCTCATGTTTTTCATCTTCACAGCACTTCGCATAGAGTGAATGGATGCATTTAGGTGCATCAGCCTTGAGCTGTAAGCTTGGTGGTGCTTAATGCCCATTGCATTCGTTGATACATATGGAGCTGCTTCCAGATTTAGCAGCCTTGTGTGCCTCGGTGTAGCCCTAAGGTCTGGCCCACAGCCTGACTCAGGCCCAGGGAATGCTTGGCACAGTGGATCAGGCACGGCTGCTGGATGCCCGGGATGGCCATCCTGGCAGGGGCAGCAGCAGCAGCTGGGAGCAGGGGGAGCTCATCCAGCCGGTGCACACCTGTACTGGGCCCATGCTGGGGGAGACTCCTAAGCTCCAGCCCTGGATGCTCTGGCTTTTGAGGCTGGAATGCTTGACTTCACATTGCAGTTTCCACAGGGCTCTTGTTTCACTCTGCAAAGAGCTGAGTTTTTTGTAATTTGTACATTTTTCTGATGTCACCAGAAACATTATGGGCATTAATCTACTATCTGCACAGCTTTCCTGTGAGTTTTGGGTGATGTTATAATTCCCATTTTGTCACAGAAAATAAGCACAAGCTTGCTGAAAGTACCTTCTGTTGTTTACTGTATTTTCCGAGGCACTGAGGCCCCAGGCCACAGAACACAGAATTAAGTCCAGGCATCTTCACCCACAGCCAGCAGCATTCCTCCTCACTGCTGTGTATTCACTCCATAGCCACTGCTGACTATCCACCTGTGTCTGACCTCTGGAAAACTAGGAAGGTGAAATGAGTTACCAACCATTCTCATGCAACTTGGTCTGAAAACACTGTCTAGTATCAGAAGGGGTCCTTCTGGCATATGCTCAGAGAGAGTCCTATCTCTAAATGACATTTCTTTTTAAGCAATTAAAGTATTTTTCTTCTATCTCTAATCTTCTGCATTTTCTCCTCCTGGTTTTTTGCAGCAAATGTGGAACACCTTCCATGGACAACATGTGAATTCACTGCATAACCCAGATCTTTCCAGGTGCAGCAATTGAAGCACCAATTGTATTTGCAGTAAAACAGCATGTGAGTGACCAGCTTTAATTCTGCATTTCCTATCTTTGGAGACTTTGACTTGGCAGTCTCAGCATCTCTGTTGTGCAATAATTTATAAATGTACTAGTTGATTAGGTAGAGGATATTTGGAGAGGGATGTGGATGTGTTTATATTCGTGAAACTAACAGCCCAAACAGTACATGACGTCAGTGGGCAAGTACCCTCTTTTTAGAGAGGAAGAAAAGGGTATGGGTTGTTACAGTGACTGGAAGCCAATAGCTGCTTTCTCAGTTGTACTCAGCTCATGTTTTCAGTACTTAAATGACCTACAGGCAGTTCCCTGGTCCTGGAGGGGTCAGGTATCCAAAAGCTTCTCAGTTGCTTGCCACAGAGCAGAGGTTTTGCTGTCAGTGAACCTTTCTCTGTGAAGGGAGGTTGGGATACCACTGCAGCAGATGTCCCAGTTTGTAAGACCACACGACTTCTTCTTCTGGTGGGAATCCTCATCTGGGCAGTGAAGGTTTTATTAACTGTTGAATTTGGCCCAGAAGCTTTTGTGTCAGATATCCATGCTTTGATCATTAGAGGACACATTTATGCAAATACTGGGAATAGCGAGAAATTCTTCTTTGTATCTTTTTCTGTGTTAACAGAAGAAAATGGAAAAGGGAGGTAATCTTTTCTCCTTTTATTGTGTGGCCTTGCTCTATTGAGCTTAATGACTATTCTTATGTGCTGCTCAGTAGGAGCAGAATCAGCACTGACTGCCTCCCACTAGAGCAACACTGTCTGAGTGGATTCCCTCAGCTTGCTGTGCTTCGTCTCCCTGGTGTGACCCTTAAAGATACTTGTGGTATGAGAGAGAAAAAAGTAAAAATAATTTGGAAAATAATAACCTTCCTGAACCCATTGGGAAGCAGAAATCGCAGATTGCTGGGCTCTGGTACAAGTGGTGTGGCTTTAGGACCTGGTCTCTTCCCTGAGGCTGTGCAGAAGATGTGGAGAGGTTTAGATCCCTCTGTGAGTAGGGGTGCCCATTATGCACAGCCCTGCGCAGGCAGGCAAGTTCCACTACTCAGCTTGAAACTTCACATCTGCTTTATATTTTTTTGCTCACTGAACACCAGGATCCTGGTTTAGCTCCACCACGAGGTCACATGTGGACCTGGAGCTGCAGAAGCAGCTGGTGGCCCTGGAGCTGAGCAGGAGAAGGTATATGACAGCTGCTTGGGGGAAGGAATAAGCAAGCTCCATGACACAGCGGCTTTACAGGTCCTCCAGCAAGCACCTCCAACCACGGGGTAAATCTGGCCTGTTTCTGCTCAGAGACACAAGTGTCTCATAGAATATGTCCACTGGAGAGCATGGAGCAATGTTGAGAGGCTGGAGAGAGTAAGAGGTGTGAGACCTTCACTCGCTGCCTCTCTCTTAATCTCGTCCCTCTTTGCTGGGGATTACATCCCAAGGACTGCCCAGATCCTTTGATCCTCTCTCAGAGTGAGACTATCTCAAAAAGTTGCCTCCAGCACCTTTGGAGCATCTGGCTGTATCTGTGAACCAAGATGGGAAGCAAAGTAGAATTTCAACAGCTTTATTCCCCCCCCCCCTTTTTTTTTTTTTAAGCAATTTAAGCTATTTTTAAAAGACCAAGATAATTTTATACTTCAAAGAGTGCTTCTCTGATTTACCTATTTACACTGTAACTGCAGAGACGGTTTAAAGTATCCATTGTCCATATTAGCTCTTCTTGTCTTTCCTCTCATCTGCATCAGGAGGGCTTTGTTGCTTTGGTTTTCCTCCATTTTCTAGACAGAGCTGGATGTTGAAGAGACGAGACTTTACCCAAATAGAACAGTGATGTTTGCACAATTCAGATCATCATTATAAAACAGAGAAGGAATGAGGCTGAAAAGCAGACATTTTAGCCAGAAAGATCCATGTATTTAGAATCCAGGGGCTAGTTCTTTCTAGTTAAAACTCAGAGATGATGCTTGAGAGACTAGTGATTTTTATTTTTTGTTTACACATAAAAGATGTAAAACTAAGCTGCGGCTGCACTTAATGATCAAGGACATAAAACTACAACTCTGTGATATGGCCGAGCATTAGGGGAGCGTGTCCACTGACCACAAGAAACAGCTGGGTAGGCTTAATGCAGATTAACTGATACCTGGTGGCAAGGTACTGCTGTCAAACAGCCGATTTCTCTGCGTTAGTTCAGCCCTTAGGATAGGTTTGTGCTGTCTCTGTTAATCCCTAGCAGATGTTTAGAGGATGTGCGCACCCGGCGCCCGGCTGCAGCAGCGTGACCTTGTGGAGGAGTTGGTGCTGCCTGGGATCGCAGCTCTGCCGTGAGGGTGGGCAAGCCTGGGACATAAACGAGGGCCACACGCACATCCGGAGCACAGAGAGTCCTGACAAATAGCGGTAACCTTTAAGGGAAGCTGTGTAAATGATCCTTGTCAATACTGCCATTAGATTAGTGAGGGACAGTGACTACTCCAGGGCTGTGAACTACATTACAGTCACTTAATAGAGCTCTTTGGTAGTAAACTGACTCGCTGATTTGCTTTTCATCAGCTCTGCTGGCTGACTGTTGAGCCCCTTCTGTTCAAATGGCATGTGAAATCTCTGGTGTTAGCTGGCACCTGTGGGGTTATTTAGCAGAAGTTCACATAAAGGCAGCCAGATTGGTAACAGCTATCCAGGTGCCTGTGAATTGTAAGTAATGCTGACAAGAGTTTAGGAGTTCTCCTCTGTCAGCTTTCAGTTGCGTCATGTGCTTGTGTAGAAAGGGTACCTGTCTGATTTTTTCCTGTCCTGTTTTTTGCACATGTCTGTAGGTGTCTGTGGTTTGTAGCTTCAGAGTCTGTCCCCTGGCAGCTGCTGTGGCAGTGCCAAGGATCAGGGACTGCAGAGTTCAGCCTGGATGGAGGGATGGTAGGTGATGGAAAACCACCGGCTCTCCTCTTTGACTTCTCCATATACACTACAAGACAGAGGCTTAAAACAATTGCCATTTTCTGCCAACCTTTGGTTTATATGTCTGTATGAAAGCACTAGATAAAACGTGGTTGAATACTCAAACACCCTCTGAAGAAGCTTTTAGCTTGAACAAAACTGAGTTAAAAAGCCTGTCCATCACCTGAAACCTGATTCATATCCCTAGAATCAGGGTGGTGGAAATTTTCCTTTTTTCACAAAAGCAGTTGTGTGAGAAGTCGTGGATAATGTGTAGGCGTTCAGTGACTCTGCTTTCCCACCACTTACCCAGGGCTCAGGGCAGCCTGGCCAGCAGCAAGGCTGGGAGCTTGGAGTTCCTTGATGGCAGCCCTGCTTGCAGGTTGTTCACTCACTTCCACCAGCTCTCGTAGCTTTGCTGTCTCCACCTTTCCCTTGTCATCCAGAGGGGTTGTGAAGATAGGTTTATGCTTGAAATGATCATGAGCTCAGTTAAAAACTGCCCGAATATGCTTACTGGCTGCAGCAATATCGTACTTGGCAGCGAGGTGGCCTCTTACAATTATATCTCCAAGGATCCTGCAGGCACGAAAATGCCTCCAATTCTCCCACCAGGGAAAGGGGACTGTGAGCTGGTCTGTGCAAGAGCATTTTGTCATTGGAGGTGGGGTTTGTAGATGTTTGCATCTCTCCAAGAAGAAAACCTAGTGGTGAGCTTGAGTACTGCTCTCTCCCTGGGCAGCAGAATCCTTCAGGGCCAGCAGAGCACTGAAACAAACCCCTGAGGACACAGCGCTGCTCCCATCAGCTGCAGTGGCAGTTCACCTGACTGCTCACACAATGATGTGTGCTCAGTGCCTCCTGATGTGTGTGCACCTGCCTGTGCTGGGGGATGCACTGAATGCATCCAGGCTGCCACGTGCTGCGAGGACCCAAAGTGCTACAGCTCTTCTGGCAGGAGTTTTTAGGGCTCAGACTACACTTCTACTGACACGGCTCATTTCACTCACAGAGGTGGTGTTACTTTGTCACCTTGCTTCTAGCAGATACAGCTCAGCTCTTTTATGCCGTAAAGAAAATACAGCCATATCCCAGGGCTGAGTGATGACCCTGCTGAAAAACTGGATAGAAAAATTGGTTTTGTTGCAATATTATTACATTTTTTTTATTATTCAAAGTGCAACATTTTACTTCACATGTGGTTTGTTCAAGCCTTTCAGAATTGGGTAGATGTCTCAGAAGGATTTTATAGAGAAATGTTTCGTTTTGAAGCGTCAAAGAAAAGATTTGAAAATTTTAGGAAATTCTAGGGTGGAGGTACTTGGGCCCAGTTTGAAATCCAATTTATTTGAAATACCAATAAACAGCAGATTTAGGTTGAAAAACATCACCAAGATTTTACTTCAGAGTTATAGGATGAGGATAAAGGAAAACACCATAAAGGAAGAAGGGTAAAGAAATCCTTTCCTCACAACATGCAGTAATAAGAAATGAGAAACTTCTGACAAGTATGAGTGTCCTCTTGCTTTCAGAGGGATTTTTATCTCCTGGAAAGCCAGTGTTTTAGGCAAATAAAGTTTACCCAAGCGCTGTCCTGATTTGCATAGCTGATTAAGAAGCATCAGCACACATGGTAGCAAAGGCTGTGATTGTCAGCCCCTGAGCTGCCTACACTGCAGTGCAGTACTACTTTTGCGGGTTCAGTGTCCAAGTGATTCTCATGGATCCCTCTAGCCTGGCTAGAAGGATGGCTGCTCCCTCCCTGGGGGGTGGTGGGGAGCAGGGGGCTGGTGTGGGGTGGGACATGCTTTTGAAGGGATATGTCTCTGCCTGGAGAGCCAGAGGATGGTCCCAGTAACATCTGCTCATTGCTCTGGCTCCGAGTTGAGCCATAGCCTGGGGTGTTGCCTGTCTCTGGGGAAGGGAAACACTGGGGAAACAGATAAGGTAGTAGTGTGCTTCAGAGGAATTGGTTTCCTGACCCTTGGTGACAAGGAGGTGTACTCAGCACGTCACCCATGTCTGGTGAGTGGTCACCCTTGTTTGCTGTACCCTTTCGGTTCCCTTGCCACTGTTTTGACAGGAAATCTGTTTGGGAATAGAGATTCTGTTGATTTCATTTGTCTTCTCACCACAGTAATCTGGACACCATGGACTCACGTGAAAATAAAAAGTGAGGTGACTAATTTGCTGAGTCCCTAATGCAGAGAATCAGATGGAAATCGTTTGTTAGCCATTACACATCACAGAGCAGAGGTGTCACTCACTGTGAAACTCATCCTAATAAGCGAGCTGACAGCTCTTGCTCCCCCCACAATTTCTGCATCAAGAGTGAATTGCAGTAATCCCATGTTAAGGTGACACAGGTGTAGATTAAATTCCAAAACTGCCAGTCTCTCTGGACTCCTTGTTTTTAATTATTTTTTTCCCCACTGATGTCAGTACGGCAGCAGATTTAAACGCTGGTACTGCACTGATTAAAATTGTATTCCCAAAATAACTTTGTCCTTTGGTATCATTCTGTGGGATGCTTTTGTTTCTTTTTGAATTGCTAGATTTTCAAAGTGAAATCTGAAGCAGAAATTGGATAGGAAAGTTTCCAAATAACTTTACTCCACCACAGGTATGCACTGCCTGTCCTTGGACAGTCTATTTTAAATAAAAATAGATACAACCAGTAGTAAGAGAAACAATTTATTCATAAGGGTGTTGCTGAAGGAGCTGGCTGGTGTTTCCTATATCTTTCCCCCTCTTAACATGCAAATCTGTATTACCCACGTCACCTTTTTGGGAACCTTTCGATGTACCAGCTGTGGTAAGTTGTCTACAGTGTCATTGTTAGTGATTAGTGACTTTCATTTGCTTTTGCTAAAAATCTTGTACTGTCCTGAGAATATCAAACACAACTTGTTCACTGCCCTCACCTATCAATTTATTGCACATTCTTCATGTTCCCCTGGTGTTTGCCTCCTCCTGGGTGCACCCAGCCTGAGTGACCACCTTGCCTACAACCTCCTCTTCTCACTCATCTTGCACCTCTGGACTCTTTATTCCTTTTTTTGCTGCCTCCTTCTTTTGAGCTACAAAGCACTAGGCAAGCACCATACTCCAAGTAGTACCTAACACTGATTTCCATAATCTCTTCTTTAATAGTCCTAAGGCTGCTAGTGGTCCTCTCAAACGACCATGGCTATTTATAAGAGCTTATTCCTGTAGGACACACCAAAATCCTGCTTGCTCAACTCCACTTGCGATCCAGATTTCCTATTTGGTGACATATTTCAACTAATTCAGCTTTCTTCCTCAATAGGGAGAGCAAGAAGGTGACACTCGTTCCTTGCTGTGATGGAGCTGCCCTGGGTCCTCTGTGGGGGATTCCTTATGACTGAAATGAGCCCTTCATGGCAATATGTCTAAAGTCTGCATGACTGCTAACCAGTGTTTCTCTTCATGACCTATGTTAGACCTATTTCCCTGGCTCACTGTCTTATTTGCCTGTTGCATGCCCCTGAAAACAAACACAGATTCCTGCATCTTTTAGATCAGGGGACCTCTGTCAGTTTTTTACTGTGTGACCATCATGCTTTTATTTGAAATGAGTGAAAGGAGTGGTACAATGCTGTGGATCAACCATAGGTTTGACACGACTTCACAAAGAATTTGGACTCTTCACTACGATTTGGGAAAATTGGCAAAAAGCATAAAATAGGGCTGAATTAACTCTTTGCACTTTTGGCAATACCATTTCTTCTTTCTGGCATGATCAGGAGCTGCCATCTGTTCTGTCTGATGCTGTTTTCTGCCAGAAACCTTGGATTCTTACCTCTGGCTGTACGTGCTCTCTGCATTCAAAGTCCAAAAAACAGGCTGACCTAGAGGCTTACAGTTCAACCAAATTAACGTATTTCAAGGAAGGAGCAGAAAAGCCCCAAACTTGGATTTTTAAAAAGTCCATGGAAATTTTTCTCTATAATTCTTCCTCTGCCCTCTTAAAAATTCTATTTCCCTTCTCTTTACAATGGAAAAAGGTAAAAGAGGAAGGAGGAACAATCCGAATAAAAAAAAGTGGTAGTTTAAAACTCTTTTTTTTTTGAGGAGGGGAAAGAGATGCTGTAAAACTCACATGAAGTTTCTGCCAAGATTTGCTTATATTTTTGAAAAGTGCAATTTTTCAGTGAGAAATTTGTGACTCCCCTTCTTTTTAACAAGTAAGTACTAGTGAGAGCTGTGTTTAGGAAATGTTTCATGTATCTGCAAGGTAAAAACCCCCATATTCGTCTGTAATAAACATAGCACATGAACAGACCGTGGATGTCTGATAGCTCTTTATAAGTTAGAGGCCAGTGCTCACCGTGGTTATGCCAGTCTAACAGTACAAATCCTGCTCTTTCCCTCATGAGAGGAAAGTTTAGAAGAGACATTACAGAGGACAGGAGGCACCTGTGCTTCCCATTTGCACGTTAGCTAACATAAAGCTGTAAAATAAGGAATATTTTTAGTAGAAAATGCCAAGATTTATCAAAGAGAGACGATTCTGATATCTTAGCTCAGGAGACATATATATACATCTTCTGAGTGAGGGTTGTTTTAGCTAGGGCTGACAGATTTTTCTGACCAGGAGACCCACTGCTATGAGAAAAAGAGAACCCCTGGCATGACAGTTTGCATGAGAATGGTGACTTCTGGGGGATGACTTTTCCTAGGAATAGATTTTATATGCATATGAGCTTTAAAAGAAAGGTGGGATTAATGGGATTTACCAAGCGCTCAGTTATTTAAACTCTGAGTGGGTTTGTATTCATCTTCATATCCTTCAGCCACTTTGGAAATCTGACCTTGAAACATCCAGTACCTCCTTGTGGGCACATTTCAGGAACCCAGAGGAGGATGTGAGGTGGGTAAGGACAAGTCACAATGGTGTGGGGCTCCTGCTGGTACAAAGAGACCATGCCGGTGATGCTAGTGAGGCTTCCTTAGTGTGTCTGCAAGTGTGCCCTCAAATATATATCAGAGGAGAAGCTGAGATTGATGACTTCTTTGTTACAAAGTAGGAAAATACCTACTCTAAGCATTGTTTTCCAAATGATTTCTCAGACCACTAGAATTAATTGCTTTTATGGCTGCTCCTGCAGACTGACCAGGCAGATTTCCGGAAAGGTATATCCCACCAGCAGCATGTAGTTAGAGGATTAAAACCAAAATTTTCCTCAGAGATAATGAAGTACTGAGCAGGTTGTGGGGGCACAGAATTTGCTATTGTGGTGAAATACATCTGAGACAGCCTTGGTGGGAGCATGGGACCTCAGCATGGCCTTCATTGCAAAGAAGTGCAATATGAGTAGTTACCACAGTGGGTTGAAAAAAGGCATTGTCCAGAGCCCTCCAGTTCCCTGACCTTTTTGCACTCACTTCACAAGGAGGTGAAGCTCCAGGTATGTGCATTTATTGTAATTATTATTAACTATTATTACTATTGCTATTATTATTATTCATGTACCCGTGTTCTAAAATGACTACATGGTCCTACACGAGCTTAGGATGCAGAGACAGAATGGATTATCTCCTTACTCTAATATGCGATGGAAATTTCCAGTTTCTTTTCACTGTTTTATGTGTTTGTTTTTTTTAATACAGCGAAATTAAATGCAAGAATCTTGTAGCACAGCAATAAGGAGAAAAATTAATTGAGCAAAAGTCAGCAAATGCAGAATTATGGTTCCCCCAGCAACTGTAATGAAGGCAGAGAACGCATATATACACTGGTGTTCGAGTTAACGCCGCACACTGCCTGGAATACAAATCCTAACTGTGTTCAAGGGGTTGAGTGATGATTACTGCGAGAACTATAACTTTACATTTCCTGACTTTTTGCAATTAAAATCTCAACCTGGATGATGCATTAGCATAGGCTTTGCATTTAATTTGCTATTTTCTTTAGAATGTATGTGTCTGTTGATTATGTTTGAACATTTCTTAGCTTTTAATATCATTTATTCTTTTGTAAGGGAAAAATCAGGGGAAAAAACGTTTACCACATTAGCTCCCTTTTTCTCACTGTCGGGGGGGCTGGAGGAGAGAGGGAGGGAAGAAAAGAACAAAAGCCTTAGTGCAAGCACTGCAATTAATTGCATTTTTAGCTCAAAGAGTCATTTGCTGATAAATGTAAATGTCTATCAATGCTTTTATGTTAATATTTGTATGGACTGGCCAACCCATACAGAGATGGGTCTCCTCCAGATCTTTAACCCAGACAGAGTTAAACTAAACATCATTTACCTTACCATGACCTTGGAATGCCAGAAGCAAGTCTGACAAGATCTTTGGTGGGCCCAAGATCACAGACTTCTTTAGCCCATGATGTTAAAGTCCAGAACTCAGGTCTACAGTCCTCCTGACTGTGTAAAGCCCCAGTGACTTGAAAAGCTCAAACCTATGAACATTTGAAAGTGTGCCTGCACTGTTGGATGTTGCCAGACTCTTTTTGTGTCCTTTCTGTATCTCCTCACTTAGCCACAGGGGAATTTAATGGATTTAAGGGTGCTACATGCCTTAGCTAGCTGATATGCTGTGGGGTATGGCCAAAATCCCAGTGCTTTCAGTGGGGTGGTATTCCTCTGCACGATGGAAGATCAGACAGAAATCCACCAGTGCTAATGGGATTATAACATTTTTATTTCATTTTTATCTGTCTGGAAGGAAAGTAGACTTCTTTCACTGCCTGCCTGAGCCCTAGAAGCACTGGCAACCTTTAATGCATAGCCCAGGGACTAAACTAGCCAAGTCTGTCCCTCGAGCATGTCCCACACACCAGCTCTGTAGCGAAGCTCATGCTCTTCACCATCACCCTGGCCAGGAGCAGTCACTTGTCCTGGACTGATTTACAACCTGTGGGCCTAATAAAGATCAGCAAGAAAGGAAGGATCAGTGCAGATGGCTCTGTTTATGCTGCAAGTTTTATTTTGTGTTTTATTTGTTGTTAATGTGTTGATGCTTACATAATTTTGTTCAACCTTTGCTTTTGTTCTTTTGCACTTTAACCTTTCATAGCGGCTCTTTTTTTACTTTGTGCTGAACCATTTCATGATGGTAACTTAAGTCTATTCCCTTTGTTCTGAGCCTTGTGCTTTTATATCCCACTCCCCGTAGAGCCATCAAACTTCTTTTAACCTAAAGGCCCTCTGCTACCAAGGGTAAATCAGCCTTGTCTAAGCTCATTCACTTGAGCCCACCAAAAAGAGATTCCCCTCCCTTTCTGTCCATTCTCATATGAGCTCATGTCCATGTAAAGATGTCAGGCATCAAAGTTCAAAGAGAAAATAGCTTGGCGCACATTTCCCAGATGCTGTCAGACTGTTGCTTAGGCTCTGAAAGAATTAAATTATGTGAGTACCCGTGTTGCTGTCAGAGGCCTGATGACTTCCAAGAACAAACACTGTTATCTTTAAACATATCTAGTATTCTTGAAAATCACAAAGTTCTACTTCATTGTCCAATTTACCAAAAATCCAGAAAAATGTGAAAGCCTACTACTGTTAATTAATGGTGGTGTGTAGGACGGATATGTACCAAAACATGTGGATCCCACATATCTCTATTAAAAATTACTGAATTCTGGAGAAAAGAGATGTGACCTAGAGCAATATGGCTTAAAGCACTGGAAGGAATGGCTTCTATAAAAGTAGTGTTTAGTCTTTTTATAGGTAAAATTTTTATGTTTTGTTTCGACATAGTGGATTTGGAAAAACTTCTCGTGTCATTCCTAGGACAAATAGGAGACAGACAGAATTCACTTTGTTGAAACATTTACTATGTCCCATTGGCAAACTGTGTTTTTTGTCAAACTCTTTTGTTCCTAACATGCACAAGCGACATTTCATCACATATTTTGTCAACAGAATGTAATTTTATTCCAATCATTCTGTCAACAAAGAGAAATACCATAAAATCACTTTGCTCACGAACATAAATTATATGTTCATTTTGTTTGTAGAAGAAATGGAAAAATCAAAACTTTTTCTGTGGAGACAATGAAGACTGATAGCGTTTGTTCTGGGGACAAAATATTAGTGTTACAGGCAGCAGTTTGTGATTTTTAGGCTGGCTGGTGGGGAGAGCATGCATGAAATTCAAGGTGAAGCAAAAAGAAATGTTTGAATGTGTTTATTCCAGCCTTGATTCAGGACATTGAGATGAAATCAATGGACTTTGGATCAGGCCTTTAAAGTCCCAGATGCGATGTAAGGCACTGTATAGGCAGAAAGCACAGAACCCCTGAGAGCAGCTGTGCCTTTTTGGAGAGCTGGCTGGGATCATGGAGGACACTGTAGGGCATTCACATGGCATGAGGTAGAGTATTTACATGGCAGAACGGAGTCCCAAGTTTGCCCTTTCATTTTACTGTCTGATGTTCTGATGTTTTCTTTTATTTCTTTCCTAAATAACTGCTTTCTTGCACAGCATAGGCAGTGCATTAGAGTCAAGATACATCCTTTTAATGTGGCTTTTTACAGAGTAGCGCCATTGCTCAAGAGCCTACATACTCCAGCATGATATGAAAAAAACCTCTGTGTATTTTAGAGTGATTGCCAGCCGCTTTCCATTTCCCCCATTACAGCTCATGAACAGCCTCCTCTTTTGTCTTCATCTTTCAGCCCAATAGTCTAAAGATGGCAAAATAGACATCGCAAGTAATTGTTGGATTTTGAGTGTTTAGCTCACCACTATATGTGCTTTCTGATGACTGGTTGAAAGCACCTGTGCAGAATACAGATTGCACTCTGATATATTTGAGGAGCATTCTTTTTAGCTACTAGCTTTTCAAGAAAATTGGTACCCAATCAGAGTATCAAGAAAAATAATGCTGTAAGATTGACTTCTCACACCACAAATGATCACTAGTGAATAACCAGCATAAACAAAGGGTAGGAAATATGTTCATCAGTTAAAGATGATTGTAAGTATGACTTTGGGACAATTACAAGCAACTTGCACAGTTTTTCCTTTTGTTAAACTAATTGCAAATGGAGAACAAGGTTCAAAACCTGAACTGGACGGGTATTTGTGATCCTTGAGTTCATTTGTCAGCTCTGCCACTGAGCTGCTTGGTAACTTTAGGGAAATTCTTTCATCTTCCTACGTGCAAAGGTCCCACCTATAAAAAGAGGTAATGGTTTATATTTCTCTAGTGCTTAATACTTGTGTGAGGAACGCTGCAGAAAAAAAAGCAGATTCTAAATTGAATAAATGACCATCTCCTTTTCAGTTTTTCATGCTCCAACACCTTCTCTTTCTTCCCTGTACACTTGGGCAACTACTTAAAGCTGATGGGGCTTTTACCAGCTGGTATCTGAGAGTGGCTCCTCTTTTGCTTGTGACCGAGATCTGGCTGATCTGCTCCAAGACCTGCTTCTTCTTGACTGCAGACTATTTTTCACCTGGCTGTCTCAATTTATCACTGTTTTTGCTTGAACTGATCCAAAACAGTGCTGCCAAACCCTTACATGTGTTCACCCTGTGGCACAGCTGACAGACTTTTATCTGAACATCACCTCCCAGCCTCCTGGAGTGTTGTTTTCTGATCTCCATCTCCCTTTGGCTCAACTTATCAGCAGTGCCAAATATGCTGCTAGTGTGGCTTATTGGTTGGCCTATCTCCAGCACTTGCCTTTCCCTCCGACTTCTCCTGTCCTGAGCCTGCACCTCCCCTCTTGGCTACCTCCAGCCTCCGTGGCTGGTACCCTGGAATGTCTTTGTGCTTAGCTGCTTCCTCAGGTATCTCTTTGGCCTTTGACAATATTCATGGTTCAACTTTGAAAATATTGCATATTCCAGTAATTTTCTAGTAATCCTGCTTCTGGGGTCACACAGATTTCCAGGGAACCTCCCTACCTCTATCATTTTTTGTCTTTGGCACCGAGTGACTTGTTGCAAAGGGGAAGAAAACTGTTCTTCACTTGTAGCTCTGTATGGAGCTTTCTGTGCTAGAAGAGTTGGTCCTTCATCATAGCACCCAGTGACTTCTGCAGCTCTGAAAGCATAAGCACAAATGTTCACAGGAGTTTAATACTTAAGTAAGGATTTAAAAAAAAACAGGAAGAAGAGACAAAAAACTAATTTCTGAATACTCAACAGTGTTGCTGTAAAAAGCAACTTGTTGAGACGCTGGAGTTTTGCAACTTCTCAGGGTCCTAGAAACAGCAGGTGCAGACTATTTAAATCTTGCTTGTAAAACAAAATTTTTAAAAGATTGGAAAAAACTAACTCCTAGAATTTTGTCTTTGGAAAGTGTGTTACAGTTATGAATTAACACCAGAAAAAGGCTTTAAGTTAACAATAAGTGAAATGGTACAGTAACTAGATTCAAGCAAGCAGACTCACAGTTCATTTTAATGTGTCCAATAAGATTATTTTCATGCTGCTTCTTAAACTGGCCCAGAGGAGTATGGTATGTCAATTCATGGGCTTTTATCAGTGAGAATGCTGTTTTCAAGTACAAATATACATTCAGTCTTAAGCTATGCTATATTATCTCCCTTCAGAAGTCAACTGGAAGTCAGAGAAGAGATAAATTAATAATTACAAGTGCTTCATAACTGCGCATCAAGTCCAGTAGCCTTGTATTAATTGAAAATCCAAGCCCTCATGAGCTCAATGAGAATTTTCTGTTGACCTTAGCAGGGAGATAAGCTGACATACACTCTGAAGGTAAGCTTGCTTGCCCACACTGGTGTTGGTTGCTGTTCCTTACCTTGCAATGAGAATGTCCTTGAAGCAGAAGAGTGATCAGATTTTACAGCCCCTCAGTCCCCTGTGTCTGCATTTTCCACCCTTTCTGCTTCCCTCTGCAGTAAAGCTGTGCACCATTCAGCCTTTAACTCTTCTTTCCACATGATCTCTCTTATTTTTGCAGTAATTGGTTCACCTCAGGCTCAACTCACTCAATCAGGGTGCTGTGAGCTGGCCAGAGGGTCTCACACAGGCGCCGATTAACCACCTCTAGGGCTATGACCCTCTGTCCATCTTCTGACATCCTGCGGAGTCAGAGAAGGTGGGGACTGCGTGATCAGCATCAGAAGTTCATTAAAAAGTTAGCAGACAGCTTCTAAACAGCAAAGAATGGAAAATGGCAGCTGTAGTCTGGCAACTCTTTGAAGCTGTATCAAAGCAATGGGAGAGCTTGATGGATGCTTTCAGCTGCAGCAGTGGCAGCGTTCCCTACGTGAATATCAGGCAAATGAGCAAGGGCACACTGACTCCTGGGCTGGAGGATGGTGTCAGAGGAGATCCCTGGTGCTGGTGTTGTGAGCAAGGGCACTGAAACCGCTCTGCATTGAGTCTCGCATCTGGGTCACCCATTTTGGGGTCATAACGCAAAGATTTGTTTGAAGCTGGAGGAAAGGTGACAGCAGGTGACACATCAGGTCTAGAGCAGAACGGCAGCAGCAGCCCAAATTGGGGAAATGTATCTGCACTTTTGATGTCCTTATCGAGGAAATTACAGGAAGGACAGGAGGGATTTTGTGATTACAACCAAGAAAATGGAGGCTACTGTGTATGACAAACTGTCCTATAACACCATCTGTGGAGGAAGCCATGAGCTTCCCTCAGCCCATTCTCTTCAGTCTCTGATCAAAGATGGAAGTCAAGCAGAAGATGAAATTAAGTGTGCAATTTCCGGTTCATTCTCACTAGGTTTGTGCTGATAGCTTAAACAAAAAAATATCAAAGCTGGGATTACAGGCTTAGCAAGGGGAGTGCATATTTCAGCGCATACTGGGCTCTTTGTTGTTCTGTCACACTGGTAGAATGAGACTATTAATGCATTGTCCCAGGCAGGCTGCATTTTAAAGCCCAGTGGCTAAGTTAAATGAAAAAGACCACTAAGAAAAGCAATGTGCAGCTTCCTACTGCTCCCTTTTCCTTGCAGAAAACTGTCTAGATGAGGCAGGGGAGAGGCAGTGGATGAAGTTGTAAGAGCATTTCATAGAGGAGAAACTCATGATAGTCAGTAAGGTTCCTTGGCAAAGATTTCTAGCATCTACTCATCTTCCTACGAATTTTCCTGACTTTCTGAAGTGCTATGTGTCACCAGGCCACAAATATTCCCTCTTTGTGTGCAGGGAAGGAATTACATGGTGGGCTGTAAGTGCTTTCCCCAGTTACCTGTTCAGCCCTTCCCAAGCCCTTCCCAAGTTTCTGTGGCACACAGGGACACAGGCAGCCCATTTTTAACCATAGCATCCAGATGAAAACAAAGTCTCCACGTCTGAAAAGAGCAAAACTAAAGATTGTACAACATTTTGCATCAATGTGAGTTATCTGAAGAAGGCTTGCCTAATACTAACCTGTCACTGTATGCCAGTGACAACAGGTTCTGGAATTCCTTGCAGAAGCTGTGAAGACTAGCAGTGGCCCCAGTGCAATTTAGGAAGTTCTGTCTCTTAATATCTGTTATTAGTTCATGTGTCTTAGTTAATTCCCTGCCAGTAGTGTGATCCACACTATTTCTTGCCTCCTAGATGTCCATTTATACAGAACTCATGAGTGTCTGGTGGTGAGACAACCAGCCAAAAACTTGCTATTCTTTGCAGAGATTAGTTGCTAAATAATAGTAAGAACCTGCTCTGAAATATTACGTCCTTTAAATTTTGGCCACCCCTGGTCAGAGTGATCCCTAAGGAAGTTGTTGGGTTGAGACCCAAAGCCACCACTTATTTCCTTAGCACTGCAAGGACAAAGCGACTTCCCTTTCAGCTCTAGCTGTCTGCTAGACTGCTCGACTGAGACTGACAGTCGGCTTTTTGGGAATCACTATTCATTGCAGCTCATAACAAGTGCACCACTGCACTGCAGTGCGATTCAGGTCTCCCGTGAGACCTGCCACTGCTTTCTGGGAGTCATAAATGAGCACAGAAGTGTCTCCGGGGAATATCCAGGGCAGGTACTGGCAGGGCATGGGCAGCAGGCTGCCAGTCTTGGCAGGCTGGGGGGTCATGGTGCAGGGTCAGGCAATGCTGGGGTGAGTTGGCAGGCTCTCGTGGGTATACTGAGTCCGTGTCTGCTCTGGGGTGGGTCAGAAGAGCCACTGTGCCCATTTTGTGCCCAGATTTTCTCTCCCTGCCTCTGAAAGCCATTGCCAGTGTCACCCCAAACAAACCCATTCACCTGCCCATGTCTCAATTCCCGGTGCTATCAACTGTGTCTGTGTAAATGCCTAAAATACAAACAGTGAGTGAGCACCCTTTATTCCAGGCATTTCACAGAGAAGAAACAGGACAGGTTTTGTTAGGGAGAACTACCCTTTTAATGCACAACTTAATGAACGTTTACAAAGGCTTTGAGTACCAGAGTTTGTAAGTGTACTATAAAGGCAGAAAATGTTTTTTTCACAATGCTTCTCAGCTGTTTCTTCTCCTTTCAACACTGAATGAGCTGGGAATGCCTCACTTTTTTCCTCCCCCAATGCTTAAGTTTCATTCACTTCTTCATATTTGTCAAAGGTAACATTACAAGCAGGAAGAATCACTAATATGAAGAAGAACCTTTCTAGGAGTCACTTTTCCATGGGTTTGCCATGTAGAACCTGCTGGTTCACAGACAGGCCACAGATAGCTCTTGATGGACCAGTATGTAAATCCTCATGGCTCTTCAATGCCATCTGGCTGCTAGGGTTGCTGGGGCAGTTTTGGGGAGCACATCCAGCCCCAGCCATGTAGCCACTGCAGGCAGTCCAGAAGCACCCTACTAATCCACCTTCAGCTGGGTGGCGACTGGCCCATCCTTCCCCCCATTTCCCCAGCCTGGGTAAAACTGAGTTGCTTTTTGGGCTGCTTTTATGGCAGAAATGGTGTTAAATAACAGTTGATCTGGCAACCTTTCTTCCTACTGCTTCATTCTGAAGCAAAACGAGACTAAAATGAAAATACCTTTTCCTCTTTTATTTGTCATTTTACTAATTACAGTATTACAGCATTTTCCAAGACCAATTAGGTACTGTTTGGGGAGATTAGTAGAGTGCAAAACCTACTGTGGCATATTATACAGTGGTGGCTCATGGAAGAAAATTAGTTTAATTCAAGCCCTTATCATTTCATGTGTTTATCTTAACGCAGATTCCATATATACATATATGTAATAGCAACTGCACAACATTCAGCAATGCTTAAAACAAAATTTCTTCCCCATGAGGGAATGAATAAGAGTCATTTGTCATATGTTTCCTTTAATTCATGGCTACAGAGCATTTTAGAATTGCTTGATGTAAATCTGTCTCATCTATTTGACAACTCTGATATTGAGTCATTCATTTTTATTCTATGGCTTAAAAATTTCTATATTGCAGCTAGAGATGGGTGGCTAAAGTGCTAGTTTTGGACTATGGCTTGAATGTAA
Source organism: Rhagologus leucostigma (assembly GCA_013397725.1). NCBI lineage: Eukaryota > Metazoa > Chordata > Aves > Passeriformes > Rhagologus > Rhagologus leucostigma. The sequence continues at coordinate 604,969 of VZTD01003639.1, read as the reverse complement.
CAATAGCTTTTGACCCTAGCTCCAGTCCCAAGGAAAGTGAATTTGGCAATCTCATTTCAATTCATAGTGAATAGCTGTTCACATAAAAAAATCAGCACCTACCATTTGTCATACTTGGCAGCTTCTGTTTAAGAATGGTCCAGAACTACATTACCATGGAAACTAAATTACCTACTCCTACTCCTGGCTCAGAAGGTGATTTCAGCCGGTTGTGGAGGTTTCATATCGCTGACAGAAGGAGGTGGGGGCAACCTCGGGTAACTGTGATGTGTATGACCCATAAGGACACTTGCCTCGGTCCTCTGGTTGCAATATTGCCATCTTCTAGTCACGTGCCATTGGGTTCAGACCACATGGCTTTCTTACACATCATGATTTATTTACTGATTTTTCTTATGATAACAGCCACCAGCTCCGATTGGGACCAGGACTATTGTGGTTAACGCTGTACATACACATGTTTAAAGACGATTTATACTCTGAAGACAAGGTAAGCATGAGAAGCTCCATATATTCCTTCTCAGCTTGAAAATTAAAACAAGATAAGTGATTTTCTTGAGATTATGCAAGAAAGTGGAGGCAGACCTAGCAAATATTCATTTGCCCATTTCTTCATTCTCAGCACCCATCCAGGGTGTTACTTACCCAAACCACTTTATCCTTCTGCAGAATTACTACTAATTTATGCTAGGTGAGCTGGAAATACCACATGGTTGGATAATTTTTGTTCCTGTCATCTACGAAAAGGATGCTGATTCATAGGACAGTATTTTATTTCAAGCTGCTCAGTCCTGAAGTGAATAAACTTCATGGATTAAAGATCAATGTTTACTGAACACTGAAAGTTTTTAAGGTTATTTAGATCCTGTATGTTGATTTTGTAATTGTAAGGAAAAACTGTGTTATAACCACTCCGTCCTTCAATGACTGAAACAAAAGATGATTCAATCTTCTGAGCTGCACTTACCACCCCTTTTCCTCACAGATACTTCTTCTTAGTGAGATGTATGCTAGTGGAAAGGCTAGGAAATAAATAAACATAAAAACCCAACACTAATGTGGAATGCTCTTAAGCTCAGAGAGCTAGAAACTCAGCAGAGAGAAACAAAAGTTTTGCCATTCCTACTGTGGCTTAGGTGCAAGGACAGAAGACCCACCAAGGCCAAGCTGGACGAGGTTCTGAACAACCTGGTCTAGTGGAAGGTGTCCCTTCCAACCCAAAGCCACTCTACGATTCTATGAGAGTCCTCTGAAGATTTGGCTCTTAGTACATCAGATTTGCACCATGGAGCAAAAGAGTCCTTCACTTCCCAGCTGGAGCTGGATGCTGCTGGGAGAAACAAGGTCGTGAGCACCCATCTCTGCAGGACACCCTGGCAATCTGTGGCTATCCACCCCACAGTCTCCTGCCACATCCTCTTTCATCCATGGGCATGGACTGCTCCCATTTCTCAGGGCACAACAGCAGCAGGAGCTGCTGAGTGTGGACACCCTTCTTGCTTTGCCCTTGCCATGGCCCTGGCAGAGTATTTGGGTCCCTTCTGCTCTGCCTTTGCTTTTTATATGTATCTTTCCTATTCAAGTGTCACAGATCAGTGCACCAGCTGATTAGCCTATACATGAATGGAATATAAAAGAGCAAGTCCCCAAGTTGTAGGTAAGACCTTTTGTGAGACTGACTGGCTAAAAATAAAACAGAAATTGACTCTGAGCTTTTGAGAAGCTGTCTCTTCCTCAGGCCACAGGAAAGCAGAGCAAGGGGTACCACTTCATAATTAATTATGAATTTATAATTAATTTGAAGCCTGAATCAACAACCTGCTAGTGGATCTGCTATTACTTCCTCTGGATTCCCACAGTATATCAGAGAATTTGATCCTCGCAAGCAGTTTTCAAAATTTCAGGGCCTTTTGCTACTAAGTTTGATTTTTTTTAGCATTTTAGTCTTGTGTACAACTCTGGTTTTTGATAGTTTTTCTGTTTAAGGGACCAGATCAATAGCTGTACTGGGTCTTTAGGCTATACAAGTGAGCACAAACAGTTACTCTCCTTGGGTAGGAATGATTGGCTTATTTACATAGGCTTATGTATTGTTTTGAAGGTTGGTTCTTTTGACAGATAAACAATGCAAAAATATTCTGTGCTTCTGCAGCACATAAGCCGATGTTCATTGTATACAAAGACTCCTTACTCTGTGCTATAAATACAGCAAAATGTCTCTCCCCTCAGAGTTGCATGGGGCTTAAGCAGACTGGTGGGGTGGGATTTTGAGAAGCAGTCAAAGTTGACCTTTTCCTACCTCCCCCCTAACACCAATGGTTAAAATTCCTGCTGACTTCAAGGAGAGTGGATCTGGATCAGTGTTGAACACTTCTGAAAATCCCACCTGTAAATCCTGCAGAGTTCATTATATGGGCAAAATTTTGTATAAAGCCCAGCAGGGACGTACAGAAATTTTTAGCAGCTTATTAATGGCCCCCACAGTGGATGTGTGTCTTGAATTTAATTGGGCTGCATCCCAGCAAGGTCCTGATATGCTTATGATTAATTTTCTCTACAGTCTACCTTTAACTTTTCTTTGAAACTGGGTGGACACTCCATATTTGCACTTGTATAAAAGACCGGCAGTGAGATAAAGCATGCAGGTAATTATTATGCCCCAATGAAGAGCTGTGAGTGAGATAGAGCCTCAGTTAATGTAGCTGGTTGGTAGCAATTTAGTGTCAATCCCTCTTGATGTCCTGCTAAAATAAAGTGGCATTCAATGTAATACTATTTAATTTTTGTGGGTACAGGCATGGTTAAGTTTCTTTGTATAAGGTCTGGTTAGTAGTGTGAAGACGTAAAATAAGCGTTGAGCACAGTGACACACTTGAAAGGGCAGGTTATATTTATTCTCTGTTGTGTCAAGGGCATACTGCTTGCTAACTGTAATTAGACAGCGTATCTGGAGGTCTGCGGCCAAATAGCAAAGATGTCTTTGCAGAGTATAAAAGGACTATTGTGTTAGTCCCTGGTCTCGGAGGGTACGAAGATGTTTCCCTCTCCTGTCTGTTATTACTCATACTTGGTTACTTTTATGTAAATTCAGCTATGAGGAGAGCTGACAAGACTGTGACAAGAAGAAATTTCACCTTTTTCACTGAAACAGGGCTCTTATTGTCTAGTAATACTGTCTTAGTTCTCTGCAAAGGAAAGAAAGAGATGTTATTGAAAATCCCATAATTAGCAGCTTAAGGTATAAACCATATAGAACCCTGTGTTCTATGATAAACCCCCTAATTAGCTTTGTAGGAACTGTTTAAAAGCAAACAGACATGCATCCTTATCACTAAGTAATTATTTGCAAATAAACTCTTTCTCAACACATCTTAGGAAAACACAAGATTATTAGTTGGCAGAGTTAAGCCAGCTGAGTAGCTGAAAAAGCATGAAAAGAGCTACAGAAGTTCTTTTCAGAATCCTGCTCTCTTTGGCATTATTTCTCTAAAGCTTGATTTATCAAGAGGAGAATACAGTATTTGGTTTCCCCACAAGTAAGCTCTTTTCATGTTTTGTCTTTGAAATGAAAATCGTCTTTTGGAACAAATATCTGCTCTATCAGATAACTGCCTGCTTGTCATCCCTAACAGTGTGCTGGCAGGAAGACTGGGCGAGGATTTTTCTGCAGTACATTGAGTACACAGTGCTGGCACTAGATCAAGAATCAATTCCTCTGATATCGAAATATTGACTTTGCATGGCCAGTCTGATTTAAATGCTTATCATTCTTGACTTTGTAGGCTACATACATACTGCAAACGTTTTTCATTGTGGGTTTGAGAATAAACATCTTTACAGCTGCCTGGCCATTTCTAGCAGAATAACAAAGGGGCTGTGTGCACGTACAGGAGCCTGCGTGTGTGAGCGAAATTGCCAGCAGATTAATGCAACTGTCGCTTCTGTGTAGGACCGTTTAGAAGAAGTTGAGAAGGGTATTTTTAATACTTGGAATTACTCCGTGTTGTTTCTCTGAGTGCAAACACAGGTTTCACTGCTCAGTGTAGATAGGTGCTGGCCACTGAGCCGGTGGAAGGGAGAACACAAACCCGAACGCAATTATTAAAACATTTAAAAATCTTTGCGATGTGACATAATACTACTAATAATACTACTAATAAAAAAATAAAGATAATTTCCCATAGGCAATCAGAGCACCTATTAAGTTAGCAACGGCGTTTAATTGGCATTATCGCATGCTTCAGTGAGGAAGACAATGGATCTTGCGGGTGCGCAAGTGGAACGCATTTGCATTTCATAGATGATTAAAATAGATTTGATTGCATTTGTCTGAAGCCTGGCAAGTGAGGGCACATCTGCTGCATTCGATGTGCCCTGCGTTTCCTAGGACTAATGGAGTGCACTGAGTCACCGCGAGACGGGCTTTTACCTCTGAAAGTCCCACGGCACCTTCTGCTGCATGGCCAGCTCCTTTGTTAGCCCTGGAGACCTCTTCTTATAAAGAATTGATGTAAAGTAGAGCAAGAAGGGAAGGATTTGAGGCAGTGAACTTGTCTTCATCTGGTTATGCAAGAGCCCTTGGGCTTTCTGCTGCTTCAAGGTAGAATTTATAAGGTGAGATGAAAGGTAATTTCAGTCATTAATTTGCGTTAAGGGCTGGCAGAACAACAACGGTGCATTTAATCTTGCTGTGGAAAAAACTGGTGATTTGCAGAGTAGAGGTCAGAATTAGGGGTCTGATTTCCTCTTCCACTCAGCGTTAAAGAGGCTGCTTCAAAATGGAGAGTTTTATTTATTAGAAACATAAAGCTGAGTTAATTGTCTTTGAAAAAACATCCAAGAACTTTAAATATAATATAGAAACCAATTAATTAATAGTACTAAAATGTTTTCCTCCTGCTTTTCATTACTTTCCCGTATAAATTCAGCATTACAAATACACTTCTGGCACCAGTTCCGCTCAGACTTGTCACCCACCACCCGAGCCCAGTGAAGGACAAGGTCTGCCCTGTGCTTTGCAGGGGGCAATGCCCTCTCCTGTGAGCCCACCTTTCCCTCCCCAGCCCAATGGCACCTCGGCAGCTTTTTTTTGGCAGTGCTGTGCTTTTTTTCCCAGCCAGTGTGACCACCCCATGGCTGATGCTCTTGTCCTTCTCTATTACTTCCTCCACTGCCCTGAGCATGTCTCCTGGACACTTACTGGCATCCTTGTCTATGGATTCTGCTGTTTATTATTTTCTCTACTCCAAGGTACCTTCTATTTTTGCTGCCTTTGTGTTCATTCTGCTCTTGCTACATACTGTGCTCTGCGGTCCCTTATTCTCAAGGCATTGCTCTCTTTCATGTGCCAAATGACTGCTCTTCCCTCTTTGAGAAATGTCTCCTAAAAACACATTGCCCTTACATCAAAGAGTGAAATAAAGATGAGCTGGCTTGACTGGGAGAACCTGGAAAATACGTCTCCTCAGCTGATGAAAGCAGTTTGTTCAGGACACTAATGTTTCGGAATAGCTGGAGCTGTTCAACAGCAATTATGATGGGTTACTAAAGGAGTAGGTTTCTTGGATGGCTCCTGTGCTGCCACACCCAGTGGTCCTTGTGTGAATATGGCCATGATTCTGCCCTGCACCCTCACTGTGGGCTGTTGGTGTTCCGCCTTTCAGTCCTGCTCCTTGCTCATAGCATCCCTGCCATCACTCTGGATCTGTGCAATTCTGGTATTGCTCGTTTCCTGCCTTTCACTCCTTCCGTCGCTCAGTTCCCTCAGAGACAGCCCTGGCACTGCCCATCTTGGGGTAGTAGAGCAAATAGTCCTTCTGCCATTAGGAGAGCTCAGATACCACCTATGCCTTGTGCTTTTCACTGGGACGTTCCCGCATGCCTTGCTCCCTGAAGTCCTTTTCTCCTGACCATGGCCGTGTCTTGTTGGTCTGGACTACCCCTGTATGTGATGCAGGACAAGTTCCATGGGTTGGGTGGTAGCCACAGGGAGATCAAGCACTGAAGTCCTGGAATTTTTTAAAAAATCATGTTACTTTTGGGAAGAAAATTACTGGGGATGTATGTCACATTGTTAAAATAATAATTAAAGTTTGCCTGTTGTGAGTCTTATTTTAATCATGTACATGTTGCAATTTTTTCCCTTTTACTTAAATAAAGTATTTCCATAGAGAAAGACTGCTTACAAAAAAATTTCTCACCATTTATTGGCAATGATTTTCTCTTCAGCTTTGTTGCTACTTAATCTTAGCCCCTGGAGACAAGTTGCACATATTAACCTGTCAGAGCAATGTTAAAATTGTGTGACACTTAGGAATATATTCAGAAAGTCCATAAAACCATCACAATGGTTCTGGTTTTTCTCCTCATCTGGTCATGTACTTTAACAACATTTCTCCATATCCTGTATCTCTCACCCTATTGTTTTTTTAATGTGGTCTCCCATTTGGAAATGGCTCTTTGGAGGTTTTTGGATCACTGGCCAGAGAAATGTGGGCCCTTGCTTGCGACCATCACTTGGTCTAGGGTCCCTAAGACTTCAAGACAGACAGAAGCCATAATCCAAGGCCTCCTTTGAGTACTTCTGCTAGGTTGTAAGTAAAGTATCAAGATAAAAACTAGAGTTCTTCTGAATGCTAACCGATGGAGTAGTGTGGGCCATTATCTCCATAAAAAAATGGACAAGCTACCTGACCTATGACTGCTTATACACAGCTTCTTTTATAAATTACTGGTGATATTTGTTTGCTATGAATCCCCTAATGGACCAAGACATCTCATTAAGCTATGGGGAAGGTCTGTTTCCTTGAGTGCAGCTGGCATCCTCATCCTTTCTGAGGATGGAGTGGAAGGTAAGGAAAGGCCAAGGGAAAAAGAGCTTGGCTAGTGAAAAATTATAATCAATGGCATCTGCTTTTGAATAATGGTTTCCGTCACATGTTTCAGATTGTTAAATACGAATTTGGGCATCCAGCTTTAGACACACAGTCTGGGAAACAAACATTTCAGAGGGACACTCTGGATCCTGCAGTCAAGAGAAGTCCCCGCATAATACAAATTGCTGTTTCTGCATGACAACACAGACACCAACCTGAGGGGGAAATATGGCTTTTAGCTTCAACACTGTTTATCTGTGGTAAATGCTTGGGATATTCTTTACCAAGGCATATAAATAAATGTTAGTGTTTAGGCCTGTCCTTGAAGCAATGCAGTATGGAATATAAAAATCTTAATTAATACCCAAGTCATGAGTTTGTAGATTTCATTTTTATTCAAATAAGGAAAAATGTTTTTTGTCTGCAAGTCAGTAAGCATGTACATGCTAAAAAATTGTTTACCATGTTTCAGAAACACAAACATAAGGCTAAATTAAGCTTGATCAGTCAAGTCTGACTGTATCCTCTTTAATACACCACGGTTGACAATTCTAATCATGAAGCTTGCAAGCTGTAGAAAAAGCATAATTTTTATACACCTCTGGGAGAGAGCTGGTAGCTAAGAAGTTTCTTTCCCTATTTCAGAAAGAAAAATGTTCGTATGCAACAGAAAGATCTTTATTTGAAGGCAAAAATAGCACCTCTGTCATGTGCTCTAATTAACTTGCTGTGATGTCGCTCTGGTGATGGACACAGAAATAGACATTTGCTTTCCTAAATCCTGAAGTAGAAAATGAGGCATGAGTCAGGAGGATACGAGAGGGCAGAACTCATTTTCTTTTAATTACTTTTATTCAGGTTATATCATCCAGCAGCTGTTCAAGTTTCATTTTGGGATGTTGGATCCTCCTGAAATCCCAGCATGTCATTTTTGATGGGACTTACTCTCTTCTCCTTTATACATATATAAGATTTTTTTATCTAAGTGCTGATAGGGAATGTAGACACGGTGAACAATGTTCCCACTCACTGTTGAAGGATATAATTGGCCATCAAGTCTCTGACAGTAAAATAGAAGAGACAGAAATTCTGCAAAAAATGTGGCCAAACAATATGAGAGTTCTCATTGCTAAGCAAATAGCCAGGGAAATGTCTAGCTGTTCCTCAAGTTGGCATGCACAGGCACCAAGGCCTGCTTTGAGGAAAAGCAGTGAGAGTCATAGCTGCATGGCAAGTTATAGATGGCTGTGAAGGCTTCACCTCAACCTCTGCTTGGCAACAGAGCTTCAGGGAGCTTTGCTCACTGTGACTCTAGACGGAGCTGGAAAAATTAAAGCTGTAACCAGGTGAATGTTCCTCCCCAGCGGCTCTCTCTGCTTTTTAGTCTGCAAGGCAGGTTTGGCTGATGGCAGAGGACAGCCCTCCAGAGGTGCAGTCCTGCTGAATACTTGCCAGACTTCTGGCCACTGTCATCAGTGTCTGATTCAAGCCCTCAATCCCAGTGCCTCCGCTCCTCTCCTCTGAAATGAGAATATCACGATTCTGTTTTCCAGCAACAAATGAAAATAAAGACATGATGCCTTCTGAACCACCACATGCATTCTGCAGCTGAGGCCTACCACGTCTATAAATGCTGCTGAAGGCAGTCAGTGCCCCTGAGAAGCAGCAATCCTGTAGAGAAGGCAATGGATGGACTTGCTGAGGACTGTGTGGACTCAACACCTAAAATATTTCCAATCATTTTCTGGCCTTTTTGAGAAAAAGTAGGAAAATATGAATAAACATTACTTAGAAAATTCTGGTTTTCAGTTCCTCTTCTGTTGTGACTGGCTTCTTCTAGTGATGGACAAAGGACTGAACCTTCTCTATGGGTCAGTGGACTTATTTTTCACTACAAGGTCTGTAAGCACAGCCTCTTGCAGGACAGCACTTCTATGTTTTTTTATGGACAGTTCTTTTCCATGCCCTCTTGGGAGATTGGGTGACAAGCAAGTGCCTGGCCTTCTAATTTCAGATGTGAACACGAAGGAGTACAGTGTGCCTGAAACAGCATGAAAAAGGCTATGTAGAAAATCTTAGAAGTACAGGTAAGTCAAAAAAAAAGAAAGAAAAAGACCTGAAAATAAGAATGTCTATATTGAAGCCACATTATTTGTACTGTCTGAGGGTATTTGGAAGTCTGTAAGGTCTCTGAAGCGTATTTTCTATATACATTTAGGATGCCTTGACAATATAAATCAATACTTCCATATTTAAAATCTAGGAAATGAAATGTGTATAAAATGGAACTGCCCAAATGAATTTTGACAGCCTCTCCTACATGCATTATTTATTTTTCATTGTTTTATTTTTTGCAGATGTGGATGGTGACTGAACCACTGCTGTAAACTTGTACCCAGGTAGCTTTAAAACACATATTATTGGCTGAGTTCATAGTAATAATGTAGTTTAGTTATAAAACAGCTTTTGTTACAAACAACTTTACAAGCTTTAAATATATATCAAACTACTGAATATATGAGAACCATTTTCATCTATACCTGAAATGCTCTTATATGGAATGGGTGATTCATAGCTGATCCAGAACGCATATAAAACTACTGAAAATATATTTAGCAAAGGAAGTGAAGGCTATTTTAAATTTATGTTGAGCTGGAATTAGAAAGTGCCTACAACAGTGGAACTTAACACACAAACTCCACCAGAGAGAGAGTACTGTATCCTTAGGATTTACAGACTGACCACGGATTTGATTTAATTTTCTTCTTCCAAAGGGCCACCTTAGCCCAACATCACAAGCAGCATGTTGTGCCTCGGGTTTCCCAGCCCAACAATGGCATCATTGTAAATCAGCACCTCCAGGTTTTACAGCACAGACCCGTGTCCTGAAGGTCCCACATGACCTTGGGCCCATCCTTGCTCAGCTTTGCTGTTGCTGGCATCAGCCTCTCTGAGTCAAACATTGACGCTCAATGCTACATTTAAACCCTTAAGTCCACTCTGGTTTAGCACTTTTTTCTTTTTTTTTATTATTCTCTTTTTAAGCTTTTTCCTCCCCCCTGCAAACTCCATATATTTAAGGTTCTTCCAAATGGATGCAAATGGCTCTTATTAGGAAAACAGAAACCAGAAAATCACTCCTGGATAAAAGCTATCCCCAGCATGTTTTAATGTTCGAATTAGAGTATCCTCCCCAGTGCTAAAATGGGGCTTATAATGGAAATGCTGACATCCTTACCAGACTCTACTGGCCTGTTGCTCTTTTGTCCTGCAAGTTATTAAAATCTAGCCTGGTTGCCTAAGAAACAGGGTGGCTACTTAGCAGATATTTAGCCATCAGTAAAAATTGATGTCCAATGTATTTATTGGAAAAATACACTTAATTAAGCGCTCAAGTTATACAAGCCACCCACCAACTACAAGTGTGTTCTGGCAGCAGAAGTGTTGCTGTTACCCTGGTTCTGCTTCATGATGTTATTTTCTTAAGTAAATGCATTTTTCAGCCTAACAGTTCTGGCTACAGAATATTGATAAGATAACTCTGCACTAAAGAGAGACATAGTATTTTTAGTCTCTTCTTCCAGTTACCAGTAGTTCATTAGTGACACTGTTGTGAGAGTGTTGATTCATTAAGAGCCTTTTCATTAACAGTCTGACAGTCATACGTAGAAGAAAAAGCCAGGAAAAATAACAAGGCACTCAGCATTTTCTTCTGCTTCTTTGGTGCTTGTATCTTTTGTAATGTCAACAGATGAGCTGGAAGCATTCAGGACTGCAGGTTTTAAGCCAAGCTTGAGTGTGTGCAGTCTATTTTTTCTTAATTTGCACACTTAATGTGATTTCAGGCGCAAATTTCTATTTTGCGCGTGTAAGAGGTCTAGTAGATGGCAACTGCATGGGAAAATCAAATGTGAAAGTTCTGTTCTTAAATTGCTTTTAATTGGAGCCTTAAAGGCTAACATGGAAACACCAGGGAAAATATAACTTTTGCTATGTTATTTAAATAGGCTGTTAGCCATATCCCTAAACTTTATATGGCTTTGGATAGATTAGGAGCTCTCTGCTAAGCTATCAAATATATCATACTCATGTAAATTCCTAGCAAATATATAAATATGTATTTTTCGTTGTTTATAATTGCCATTTAATTGTAGAACCAAATTCCATAGCTTAACATTTATACAACGCCTGATACTTTAAGCATTACACAAATATTAACTAATTAATAAAAGCATCTGAGCAGCTCTTCTGAGACTGTCAGATTCCAAAGAACTAAATTCCTCTTCTTGAAAAATACGACTGTTCAAGCAAACACGCTGTAAGTTTTTAAATGGCAAATCCAAAATGACACAGTGGGACACCATTTCGTGCCTGAAACCCGAGCACAAAGCCTTTATTTTTCCAAGATTTTTTTTTTCTCCAGTCTTGTAAATAAATGCTAGGTAATGACTTAGGAAGCAGAGGGGAGGCGGGGCAGAGATGAACTTGACATTGGCACTTACTTTGTTTTCATCTGCATATAGTATTTCATTGGAATATAATATTACATTGACTTATGTATTCATTCAATCTTTAAATTCAACAGGACTCTTCAGTTCTGTCATCAAAAAAGCAAAAAAACCAGCAAAGCAAACTGTATGGATTTAACCTTCGCTCTCCTTCATGAGAATTCATCAAACAAATGTGTGGCCTTTAAGTACTTTACGAGTTATTTTGGCTTTGAAAGCTCTGATTTAGTGATGTAAAACTATGTGGTTATCTCTGGCTTGCAAACAAATCTGAAAAAACCCAAACCCAACCCAAACCATATTGTTCGATAACTTTAAGCTACACTGGCCCTTATGTTTTCCTACTCAGGGCTTTGCTTTCCATGATAATCTCACAATTCTGGTCCAGTCTGTTGCAGTCAAAGAGATGACATTTCAGAACACACGTGAACAGCAAGCTGCTATTGCTGTGTATTTTTATATTCGGCATTGTGTCTGTAGAACAATCAGGACAAAGCAAATCTCTGCTGTTGGCATGTTGCAATTTAAGGTAGGCAGAGTGGCAGAGGATGAGATTGAGCAAAGGGCAAAAACTGCTAGAGGAGAAAAATGTATAACTGGATTTTTGCTTTGAAATTTTTTACTTGGAAGTTATCTTTTTGAAAAATATTTTTTTAATGCTTTGTTGTTTAAAATAAAAATTTATTGTTAATGTTAATGGCTAGTAATTTTTAATTTTTGGTTTCCTTCTTCTCCCCCTGTCATCTGGGGCAATGTGGAGACAATATATTTTTAATCATCATTTGCCAATTTGAGAACTTAGGAGGCTCTTTATGCATATATCTGATGAAAAAAAATGAATATCGAAGATGTTTTTACAGAACTTTTTCTGTTTTCTAAAAAATTTCTAAACATACTTTCCATTTTGGGAGCAGTGTCAGCCGTAATTGCAAGTCTGCAAGCGTGGCATAGAGGCTGCAATATCACCTTAGGTTTATTTCACTTGGGGAGTAGTGTTAAGGATGAATGCTTTGGTAGCAGGGAGTCTCAGAAAGGTAATCCAAAAATTAAATTGCAAAAAGGGGGTTAAGGAAATGAAAATTACACTGACATAAGCATCTAGAATCTCAGAAACCATCCAACAGTTTGATCTGTTGCCATGTTGTCTTCACGTCTAATTAAAGAGCTATAATATATGTATAAGACAATTTAAAAATAGTGAAAAAATATTAAAGTTAATGTAGATATGATTTCACAAGAGATGTGCCATTTATTTTGTTTGTCAGCCGGGGTTAAGTGAACGAGAGTGAGAGCAGGAGGGTATGATGGCAGCATACTCATTACCTAAGTAGGATTTCGGCTCTAGAGCAGATTTCTGCTACTTCTGATCACAGTTTCCCTTCGCATTGCTCAACCTGCTACATCAATATTCATACATTTTTGGATAATCAGCCAATATCCTACAGCTCAATCTACTTTTTTGGTGTGTATTCTCTTTCCAGGAAGCTATGTTTAAGCTTGTCAGTTCCATGAATACCACCTCAAGCATAAACTCTGGGCTCCCATATAACAAGGTCCATATAGCAAGATTTGGCTGCATGATGAAGACAACAGTTTAACAGTAGGAGATGTACGGAGATTACAAAAAAAAAAATTCAAATGAGACACCCTACACAGAACTGTCTAGAGCAGAAGGGAAATTAATAATCACTAAGTGTGAATTTACAAGGTCTCTTCACAATAATAAATTAAAATACTCTCAAAAGACCATAAGCAGATGTTAGCAGACTGGACAAGAACTATGAAGCAGAAACACAAAATAATTAGAAAGTATTTAAAAGTAGAGGAATTCAGGATCGGCCATGCATGATCAAAGTCGTGTTACTCTACTTGGAACAGAATCTCTGCAAATAGAGCTTAAGGCCATCCCAAACACGGCAATTTTTTTTTAGCCTAATCACAAGACTGTGCCTTAAATCTGCAGTTCTTAAGTATTTGATAGATATTAATTAAAATATTAACAAAAATATGCATTTAATCAAGATGAGGATATCCATAAAAACTATCCCCAAATATTGAAATGTTTTTCGACTTACTCACATCAGCATGACGTGAGAGCCCAAGGCTTATTTTCAGTGGCTTTGCTAATGGATCTTGTCCTGCCTTGAGCCAGCCACCGTCAGCGAGTTTGCTTTATAGGGGGTGAGCAAAATGTGCTGCTTTGCTCTTTGGGCTGTGAGGCACCTCAGAACCTTTGTGTTGGAAAAGGAGAAAAGCACAGGTTCCCACCACTGTTTTGCACATTTTCATGTTTTTAGGTACAGTTTCTTATGACCCATGTGAAAGATTTCTTGTATTATTTAGGAGGACTGAATAATCTGTCGTTTTCTACTCTGATTGTAGTTTCATCAGAAAGCTGAGATATTCTGCTCCAGATCCTCAGCTGGCAGGAGTCAGTAGCTACCCCGCAGCTGGAGTGGGTCTAGTTTATCTCAACTTTTGGAAGGTCAGTGTTGCAATTTTTGGAAGATATTTAAAGTTCTGTTTCTTGGCGCACTTTTTCCTAATTACTTTGGTTTTATTTGTTCAATTTTATTTGTCTTTTTCATATGTTTTTTTCTGTTCTAAAATCCAATTTTCTTTTCCAGCAAGGAAAAATCTCTACGATGTCCACAGCACTATTTTAAAATGACACTTTGCTTTCAGTTAGAAACTATGCTAATGGTTTTGATTTCTTTCATTTTTCTTATTGCTACTGATATCTGCAGATGCTGAAATTTTTAACATGTTTATATTAAAAAAAAATAATTTTAATAAAGAATTGTTTGAAGTGTCCCAGACTGCTATTCAAGAAATCTCACAGTTTACAGTTTTCAATTCAATTTCCATTAGAGAGCACTGTCATATTCACTGTCAAAGGGCACTATGCAATATCTAGGCACTGTGGAGAAGTCCCTAGGGACAATGTAATATGGTGAAGGGGGGCACCCACAGGAGAGTGTTGTGGGACTGTGCCACTGGAAGAGGCGAACTTTCAGATGTATTACGAAAGCAAATACAAGCAAACTTTCTGCCTCTTAATCTGGCTGTCAGAGCAGTGCTACTCATGCAGCAGCTGGTGAAACAGCAGGAGGTGGGTGTGCAGGTGAAGGCAGCAGTTGAGTTTGAGACAGTTTAGAATACAGGGAGATGTCTGAACTGAAATGAGCAATGCGAATATAGGTACTGCAGAAAATAAGAGGAAATTGAGGTGAATAAGGGCATGTAACAGACATGAAATTACTGGGACTAGACTAGAAAGTGTTGTGCTGTGGGTGTTACCAGTGCTGCCACCACCTAGTACTTCATGCAGTGGTTGCTGATGAAGGGCATCTCCTTACACAAGACAAGGTACTGGGGTAGACAGAGCTGTTCAAAGGCATCTTCCAGGCCAGTGGCAAAACCTAGGGTACATCTCACTCTCCAAAAACTCTCCGTTGCTGTAGACACAGAGCCTGAGCCTGAGCACTGACATCAGCATTGGGATGGAGCACCAAGGAGCCATGCGTAGGTTTTTTGAGTTAGCTTGGACTATGAGTTTTAATCACACTTCTGGAGAGCAAGATGAAGAGCACTCAGTCCTTTTGGCTAATAGTGACCATAAACTGAATAGCATCATGTCCTCACTCACCTGACATTGTCTCAGACAGCTGAATTCAGATATTGCTACATATTTTTAATTTAAGGAACAAAGTGGCAGGAAATGGAGGAACAGAAAGGGAAAGAGCAGTGGCAAAGCTGACAAGGTTTTGTGTGCGGCTGAAGGGCAAAGATGATGCAGTAGGGAGAAACCCTGGAAGGGGAGGTGAAGGGTGATTAGATAGCCTAATACATTTTTTTTCTTCAGCATTTAATTTCCTTAGGAGTACATGCCTCATTTTATGTCAGTGACAGATAATGAAGGAGTCAAAAGATAATAAGCTCTGTATTCAGAGAAGATCCCAAGAAGTGGTATGTTACAGGGCTGTTTGGAAAGCTGAAATTCTCTGGTGATAGGAGATGGATGAGTTGGCTGAATGCCCCATGAGATTTTCCTCTGTCAATCTAAAATTAATTCCCTTTCATAATTAAAATACATTTTATATTTTTAGGAGCAGCTCTTTAAGTGTTTTTTTTTCCCCTACTCCTTTTTACTGTGTATCAGAAAAAGGCCACTTTAATTGTTAGTTTGACTGATTTAGGATGAAAAGAATCCCAGGATGTTCATGGCTGCCTGTCTTAGCTACTCATTTGATCTTGTACCCATTGTATAAGCGATAATGTATTTATTTCTGCAATAGATCTTTAAGGCAGTGACCTGCAAGTATTAACTCATAGATAAGGAGCTGTGGCACAGTCAGACAATGCAGGTTTCCCAAGGTCCTGGGGTAGTAGGTCATGGACTAGGATTTTGAACTTAAATCTCTCCTTCTTTGGATTGTTTTTCCTGCCCAGTAGTCTGGGGCTGATATCTGTATCAGGAGTTATGTAGGTGGCACGTGGATCCATGAAAGTGGCATTCAGTCCAGTGGAGCCTCATCACACAGAGGGGCAAGTGGAGTTTCCAAAAAGATGCTGCACTGGTTTGAGCCTGATCCTTCCACAGCCGTGGATAAAGCTCCCACTGCTTTCAGTCCAGAAGGTTCCACTTCTGAAGCCCTCTGGAAAAACCCTAAAGGAAATCAATTTTTCATCCCATTTTATTTTTTTAGCATGCTTTGGTGGAAACTTCCTCTGGGGTAAACCCAAAACAGCTCACTCGCACCTCCCTCCCATTTTTCACTTGGGCTGTCTAACCGAGAGTGTCCCAGTACTGACCCCAGCCCACAAGCCAGCTTCTGTTTCTGCTAGAGGCAGTGCAAGTTGAGCATCAGGAACAACAATACCAGCAGCATCTGACCCTAATTTAAACTAGTTGCAAACTGGAAGATGGAAACAGTAGTATATGTTGGCAGATTTCCTGGTGCTCCCAGACACTGGATCTCTGCAATTCATCTGCATTCCAGTTTACCCCATAGGAATACAATGAGTCAATTAACCCTTTAAATAAACCAACTAATTCCAGAGCAATTGCACAGCATCTGTTTCTGTATTTTATCAGTTACATAATAAAAATCTTCCTCTTGTCTTTCTGTTTCCTATTGCATTCTGTGCTTTGGATAAATACCACCAGTGCCTGCCAAGTCACAGTTGCAGAGACCTACTGCAGAAAATGGAACCAGAGACACACACTGGGAGAAATCCTCTTTAATGCAGTGCTTCAAATTGAATGCCTGCAGTGCTACACAGAATCACAGAATGGTTTGGGTTGGAAGCAACCTTAAAGATCATCTGGTTTCACAGCAAATTTAAAACTAAAATCCACACCTCATTAACAATGAATCCTGATGAGTAAGTTAAGTAGAAGAAACATCAATAATTTATGGTGATGAACTCAGCATTTTCCCTCTCCCTTTTTGTGTTGTGTCTGTCTTTGGAAGCCTGTAGCATGTTACAAATGAAGTGCCATGGATGAGATAGAAATAAAAAGCTAGGAGCTTTTCCAGGGAGACAGAGAATAAATACAGAACCTCCACAAATGCAAACACACACGCTCTGGACTGTTAAGAATTTTGAATCGCACAGTGTTTTATCTTCTCAGAATTTCCCAAGTGACAAAATATATCCCCAGGAAAAGACATGACAGCAGACAAAAAGCAAAGACAACCAGAAAATAAGATTCAAATCAGAGAGCCTACCATAATACAGTTCAGAATTACTTGTTCCCTGAATGATAAAGGAAAAGCAGTAGTCATGACAATGACCAATTTTGCTCAGAGAAGACTACCAATTTAACAGTGGGTAGACATCTTACAGATATCCTGGCTGAAATAGAACAGAGGGAATGAACGAAATGATGAACTTTCAAAGTGTGAATGAGCTTATGTAGTTTTTAACAGAGTGCTTTGGAATAGGGTCCAAAAATCTCCCTTTTATGTTGGTGTTTGTCACTCTGCGTTATTTCTTCTGTTGCCTAAGATGGACTTACCTTACAGTTTTATCCTACAGTAGTTCCCGGATCAGATACTCAGCGTGTAACAGTAGGAGGGACTTTTTTTAGAAAGCTAACTAATGTTGATGATCTCTTTTATCCAGCTCTGTTACTGTTACCTTCCTTTTTTGCATAAACACTTGGCCGTATATTTTCTTCGGGCTAAGGAAATTATGGAGCCATGTGTTTCTTTGAAAAAAATTTCTTTCTTTTCAAGGACTATACAAGTTCTGTTACTTTGAATGCAATAAAAATCTCTAGAATATTAATATCATGAAGCTTTGAATGAACTAATTCCTTTTTTCAAAGTTCCCAGTTTTTTTCATGATACAATGCCCATTCTTTTATTCAGAACCATAGTACAGGAAGCTTTCCTAACATGAATGTCTCCTTTGCCTCTCTTGTAGGTAATCATGCCCATAAAAGTGTGCATAAATCACACCTCAGTCTGTCTGCTTGTAGTCAGTGTAATGTTCAGGTGAGGCTGACATTGTTTCAGCAATCACTAAGAAGAAATGTTGAGGACTGCAATAGAAAGTCAGGGCTGTCCATGGTAAAAAGCAATAGCAAGTGTATGGTAGGCAGTGGGGAAAGTTATAAGGCGATATAAACCTTGTAGCTCTAGTGAATCCATGGTTTTCAAACAGCCAGTAGAACTAAGGATTTTTATTTCCAGGCCCATGTTGGAGGTTGATGTCTCTCTTGAGTAACAGGATTAAGAGACCAGTGGTGTAATATTTTGGAGAGTGAAAAGTGGTCTCCTACTGGTACCTGAATGTTACTGTCCTGTACTATTTTACTTTTGAGTTTTCTCTGGGGAACAGTGATGACTTGGTTTCACGAGGGTGGTTTCAATGAGGAAAGAAGGTTCTATGGTTATACAGCTCCTAGGCGGTGTGTTTGTGGGATCCATGCTGGTGGCAGTGGAGATGTGCTGCCAGGTCCTACATTTATTCCTCAGGCATGGCCAGGTTCCTGGTTTGTAGAGGTTTACATCTGAGATGACCTTAAAAAAGTTGGGATGCTGCAAGGAAGATTGAGAAATTTTCATTAGAATATGGTTGTCTTACTTTTAGTTATTGGTATAGGTTTTAGGTTAGGATGATAAGTAAGATCTTCAGAGTAAAGTTTCGGCAAGGTTCAAAGTCTTTTTGAGTTTGTTAATGAGGATATTTTGACTGTTGTCTTCAGAAAAAAATGGAGACCACTGAGAGTATGGCTGTACACATATTTTTTCCTTATGTGTCTGCTAATTCCATTCACATATGTTTAACACTCCATTATTTTTCTTTTTTGTAACAGGAGGTAGTTTGTAGGCTACTAATCATGATTATTATATCAAGATTTAAAGGTTTAGAGACAGTTCTATGGACAATGTTATTTAATTAAAGTTTGTTGTGACCTAAATCAGGTGGAAAGCTGAAATACTGGTCAGTCTCTGTGCGTACTAGAAGAGGTTATGATGCCACCTTGGGGAGGGGCACAGAGGTACAGACTGGTGGCAACCACAGTGGCAAGGATGACACTAATGTGAAGATGAGTTGACTGAGATATCATATAGTTTTGTGTACACAATTAGTAGGTGAGTCAAAACGGTACTTTTTAAAACTGGGTAAGTCAGTTTGAGTTGGGTAGCAGGGTTTGAAAACCCTCTTTGGTCGTATTATAAAAAGAAGCCTCAACCAACTGAAATTGCCTTGTTTAGTTTTCTAATGATCAGACTCTACAGCCTGAAGGACAAAAATTTTTATGCCTTTATAAAAACTATTTGAATTTAAAACAAAATCCAGTTCCTTTACAGTGAAATTAATTTTTTTTATTTGTTTAGCTCTTTGCATAAGAGCAATTGGCATTTCCTGATCACAAAGAATTTAGTGAAAACCCAGGGGGTCAAATGAAGTCTTAATGTAAAGAGAAAAAGAGGAGGAAGATGAGAAGTTACTTTAACACTTCAAGTGATATGATACGGAAGGATGTAGGCTGACAGGTTCTTAGTAAAGGAATTAAAGTCCTTTTACAGCCCAATCCACGGCTGCTGTACCGTAACTAACACACAGAAAGAATGAAGCTGTTACCAGACACACCAAAAAGTTCCGTTTTCTATCAACAGGTAAGGAACTGTGCTGGCTGTATTTTCAGTGCCTGACTAGAACGACAATAAAAATTATTTCTCAGGGATTGTTTTACAGAGAATTTAAAGATGTATGGTATGTGTATCATATAATTGGCATCTGTATTGCCTCAGGACTGAATCAATGTAATCCAAGACTGCAGCTACATAAACTTCACCTCTCCTATAAGGGAAAGTTTTCTTTGGGTGAGGGTAGGCTGCAGAGCCATGATGAATTGCATAAATCTCAATTTAACTATTTCCAGGCTGAATTGAATAAGAAAAACTTCATTAATTTCAAGGATATCTTTAAAATTTTATTTAAAAGATTTTATTTTGGACTGGAAATAAAGAGAAAAAGAATTACAAAGAAAAATTGCACTGATTTCTGTATCACTGTAGTACAGAGAATTGTTTCTATAGCAGTACTTTTGCTATTTATCTCAGATGCATATTTACCAGATATCAGGACTGAAAAAGTGGGAAGAAAAATGTCATTAGCACAGCCTTGTACAACCTGTGTTCCCCACGTCACTTGAGGCAGTAGCTGTCACAGGCCTGCCCCTATTGCTGTTTCCTCATTATCAAAATAGCTGGAGAAAGCACAAGACTGCTGATTACACACCAGAAGGCATTTTCAAAGTCCTCCTGTCTATTAGGGAAAACAACAGATTTTAAGAAGACAATGGGGAAGGAATATTTGAATAGGGTATGAATGTCCATTGCATAGCACAAATGGCTTAAAGAACATCCCTGAAAGCTGGTGCCATGAAAGCACTCCTGCCACTGCCAGACACGCACTGTGACTTTCAAAGTTAGCATCTTCCTCATTTTACATGATGTCCACCAGCCCAGTCTTATTTGATGTAATATTTTGGACTCCATCCTGCTGGTTTTCTACACCCATGTTGGTGCTCTTGCTCTGGCCCTGTCTGCAGTCCCTTGGCTGCCACAGAGCCCAACACATATGCTTTGCTGTCTCTCCAGTTATCCTGACAACAAGCTCCACCAAAGCTGGCCTTGTTTACTACTGAATCCTGCAAATACCTTTTTTGGGGGGTTTACAGCACCCCTTGAGCCAAGCTCGCTTATGATATCTGTATTAAGAACCCGTGTCTCTCCCAGGCATGATTACCCTGATCTCTGTGCTACTTCTAACTGCAGAAATCTTCTCACCCTCACAACCCAGCTTCTCACATTTAGGTCTAAAACCAGCCTTGCCTGAGCTGATGGGCCTGGCGAACTCCACAAAGTAAAAAGAGCAAACTTTTCTGCAATTCTGACATGTTTGCACAACTCCAGCTGGTTGCAACGCTTCAGCTGCCCATTTCCCAGTGATAATGAAGAGAACTAATCAAATCAATCCAAACAGATAGTCATCACCATGCAAGCAGATATTGCCTTTCAACCCTTTCTCATCTATGCTATCTAATTCCCATGTTCCTACTGACATAAAATAAACACCACTCTCCTCCCACGGCTGTCAGAATGGAGGAAGCATTCAGTGATGGAGATGAACAAGGTGGGAGCAGCATTTACAAGACTTCTCTCCTTCCCTGAGAGGTACTACCCTGCATTGTTAAGGACTGAGAATTGCTACTTTAAGATGAGCTGCAATAAATTCTGTTTTGCTTATTGCCTCATTTTGGTTCCAAAATATCAATATCAACATGTGGCTTAAACACCAGTAAAGCAGAACACAAATCCATGGATGACTTCATCTGTTGTACAAGTGTTAGTGAAATAGAGACAAAAAAAATGTAGTCATTAACATCTCTGGAGAACGTGTGTATTTTAAGGTCACTGTTATTCCAGTAGTATCTAAACTAGAAGAATAACAGTAAATTTGACTTAACATGGAAGACAAAAGAGGCAGGTGACTACTCTGAATGTGGATTGGTGTATTTTCTCCCATCTGGCTGCTGAAGGCTACCATGCTGAATGCTAGGAATGTTGAGGCACTGGTAGTTATTTTGCTCATTTCAGTCCATGACATCCCTGACTTACATCTCAAATCTTAATATTTATAGAAAATCTTCATTAGACAGGTGTTGCCATTCAGTAGAGTCCTTGGCACAAGCAGTGCGACAGATGTTAAAGAAAAATTAAGACAGTAGTTTTGAATGTTCCACGAAACCTCTGAAAAGCCAAATAAGACGATACTCAAAGGTAGGAGGAAAAGGCAAAATGCACAGCCTCTTTATGGTGGTTACAGGATAAGTCATCAGTAACAGTCTCCTATGTGTTCATTGGGTCCTTGACACAGTTTTTGATCTGTGCTGTAAGATAATCCTGAAACTATCTCAGCTATAATCTTAAATCAAAGAAGAACATTTGGGGGATGGGTAGGAGGGCTGCTAGTTCAAGGAAATAGAATTCTACAAAAATACAATCCTTAACTTGCATGAAGAATCAGCATGCACAGATTTTGAGTCCAGAAGCACTTTGTAAGGTCCTGTGCACTTTTTTTTTTTTTAATGTGAAAAGTACCAGTATCGTATTATAAAAAAAACTTCTTTATGTGGACGATCTTAAGAGAGGGATCTGATCATTTGGACTCAGTAAAAATCTTCCTAGGTCATAGAGGGTTTTTAATTAACCTGATGTTCCAGTTATTTTAATTACCCTTGTAATTCCAGGTAAAGGCAATATTCAATGCTTCCCCACTTCAATTTCAAAGCAGTGATGCTTTGCACATTACACCACAGTGCTTTTGTTATTCCCATGGCTCAGGAACATATTAAAAAAAATTCTGTAAACATGTGTTTAAACTGGGAAGTATTTTGGGATGAAAGACAGTATGGAAGGGGAAAGTATGGTATTGATCTTCCTCTCAGAAAAAGGAGAAAAACCCAAACCCTAAAATGAAGTATCAGTGAGCATTACCAGAAGTTCAGCTTTACCACTAAATGCGGCCTTTATAATTGCTTGCTGAGACCAGCCCGTCCGCACTCCATCCTATATAAAGGGTGATGTCTGTGAACACCATTTGTCTTTATTTCAAAATGGAGAGTCTGAATGCAATTTGAGACTATCTGAGCCAAAAGAGAGAGTCAATGGCTCAGTGACAGTCTGGGTTCAGCACAGCTGGCCTGGGTGGGGTTCCACGCTGAGCAGGGAGCTGCCAAGAGAGATCACTGAGTGAGCAAACAGCCTTGTGAAGTGAGTCTTACAGGCTTTCATAGGCCATGTACTCTCTCTCATTAAATAACACACTGAATTGTCCCTAAGCCAGTCCTAGAGAGTTAGCGGTTTGGTAGCCAGCCAGCATCTTGTTAGAAACTTTCTGGCACAAACTAGTAATATTTGTAACAAATTCTATGGATGTGTTAATGTATGGAATTTGGAAACACTCACTTAGAGGTCCCAAAAGAGGATGAACTTCAGTACTTTTACAACTTATTTCATGAAGATCTTTCCCAAAAAAAACATTGTCAAGACTTGTGCTCAAGAAATAAACCAGAAAATCGAGTGTTTGATTAACGCTGCATGGTGTCTTTTTTTCCCAGCTAGAGGGATATCCATAAGCAGGTCACTAGTGTCTCTTACGTATATATGATAAATACTTTTCTTCTGGATTGATGATAAAAGTTTGCACTCACATAGCAAAATTCAAAGATTGTTGCTTAATAGCAATTTGTAATGTAAGTCACAGAGTGCTGTTTTTCTACATATTTTCCGTAACGACGTGCATAAAGAAGAAATTCTGAAACGGCTGTTTCTAGACAAAAAACAGGCTTTCTGTCTGTAGACAGATGCCTTACTGGACTCCATGGTGTCCTTAGTGGAGCTCCAAAGGCTCCCTACAGTGGTAAAATCCATGCTAGGTCATACAGCTGCATTCTAGTGCCTCTAGCTTGAAAACTTGATTTGGAAAATTATTGTAGATATGACTGAAGTTTGGGGGTTGTGGCCCTAAAGCACCTGGGTTGTCTGTTCCTCAAAAGAGGAGAGAATTTTCTTGAAATGACAGCATATTATAAAGCATTCCCTAGGATTCTTCGTACAGTAATTTCTTACGAGTAGGTAGGACAATTATTCTCTTGGGGTTTGGAGGCCACCATGAACACTGGAGCCCTGGTGTATGGTGAAAGAGTTGAGGTTTGAGGTTTTGACTTTGACTGGAGAACTGGTAGGTGTCTAACCTCATTGCAGCTTATAAGAAAAGGCTCTTCTACCCCAAATATATGCTTTAGAAATAGTGTAGTAAAGGTATCCAGAGCATCTCATGGTACCTTCTGAGGCAGCTGGAGAGTATCAGAAGGGTTCCTTTGGATTTATATAAATCATGCAAGGCTCAAATAAAACACATGGAAATGTGGTGGCATTTGGTAAAGTATATTAAGTATTCTGATTTATGCCACAACAAAGGCAGGCAGTTCTTTTTGTCATCCTATTAGTGAGTTATGGTTAATTAGTTTTGGTTGTGGTTTTTTTTTTTTTATTTCTGCTTATAGAGGTCAATAGATGCAATTATTTGTGTGGCTAATTCATGAGTCATTGTTTAAGAGATGAGGATGATGATTCACTTTGACAAAAGCTATTAATACGTGCCCAGCACTATATTTTAAGGTCCTGGAAGAATCAGTCCCCTTTCCTTCCATAAGGAAGCATAATGTGGTGAGTTCTTTCCTGGGTTAGCTGTCATGCCAGAAGCACATCATTCACAGGATTACCCTCTATGAACAAGTTAACATAAGAGCTAAGAGAAAGTTTTAAATAAGAGCTGACTTACACAATACATGCTGGAGGATACACGACCTAGTGATGGTATCTGGGAATAGTCTCCTCTCTCTTTTATTTTCTTTTCTTGTTTGGCCTTTTTCCCCTCCCCCTGCATTGCACATGAGCTGCTCTCATTCTCAGGCTCTGATTATGAATACTCAAAGTATGGACAAGTGTGAGTGTCTTTTCTTGGACCCGAGGGCATGCAAGGCAGCTTTTGGCTGCTTGTTTTAGGAGGCTCATCAGTGCAATGCTACTGCTGAGATGGTTCATTCTTTCACCCTGTGGGATTTATTCACTTGGGGTATGCTGTGATGAAGCAGGGATAAGTCTGGAGTTCTCAGACTTCTGGCAAAGTGTTTGCTAGTACATGCAGATCTACTTTTTGGGCTTTTGTGTGCAAGGACTGGGTCCTGTGCTGGAGGTGGGTGCCTGTGACTGCAGCCCACCGAGGAGATGCACAGACCTGCATAACAATTTATGTAGGAGGGACATCTGGAATTGGCCTACTACAGCCCTGCTTTGTGAAGGCCAGGCCAATGTCAGTATCAGCTCAGGTTTCTTAGAACCTGTCCGCCAAAGCGCTGCAGCTTTCCAAACCCAGAGAATCTCTGTGAAGCTGCCTGTGCAGAAGTGCAGTCAGCAGCCAGCAGCCAGCAGCCAGCAGGACTGATCATTTCCCGTGACATGGCACTGGGCAGAGGGCAGTGACAGCACAGAGTCCAGTTCTGTCTTTCTCAGAACAAGAAAGGTATCAACCACCAAGTTGAGTCCAAGGGAGGGGTCACCAGGGTGGTGGGGGGCTGGAGCAAGTGATGTAGAAAGAGAAGCTGAGGCAGCTGGTTTATTTAACCCAGAGAAAGAACAGCTGAAGGGAGGTCTCCTGGCTGCCTGCAGCTACCTATTGGGAAGCTGCAGGGAAGATGAATCCAGATTCTTATGAGATATTCACAGTGAAAGGGCAAAAGGCAACAGACACAGCTTGGAAGACAGGAAATTCCACTTAGCTATTAAGAAACCTTTTTCACTGGAAGAGCAGGAGAAGGTGGAGCAGATTGGCTGGAGAGGTGCTGGAGTCTCCATCCTTGGAGATGCTCAGAACACAGGAGGACAAGTCCAGAGTAAGCAGATTTAGTGCAGCAGATCTTGCTGGTATTGGATTAGATTAACTACTCCAGTTCTTTCCAGCATAAATTATTTTGTAATCCTATAATGCATAGTGGATCAGCACTATCTCAAAAGCAGCCTTGCACTGCACAGGCAAAGGTGTGTGACTACTACTCCTTTCCTTGTCAGAGAGCATTGAATGAGTGGGAGAGGCAGAGCATTAAAGCAGATCTACCCAAATGTTCTCTAATGGGAAATCCTAAACTAGCAGACAGAACTCCAAAATTAAAACACTCCAAAATAAAGATAAAGTAAAAATATTCTAAATTGATGAAAATTTCCGTATAGAACTTGTTAGTCTCAGCTTGTTACCTTTTTCTGCATTTTTTAATTACTGAACATAAACCCAAATTCCTACATAAAAAAGGCCATCTGATGCAGATGTAGAAATGTACAAACATGAAAATATTGAAATGAATATTCTTGTTTCATTTTTACCCCTGGTTTAGGATCATTGTGATGGAATCTGAGTCAGGACTTTGAGACATCGTCTAAGCCATCCTCTGAGGCTGATTTAGACTCTTTCAGCAAATGTTCTTCTCCCTGGTAAGTTTTTGTCAGAGATCTGCATGCAGTTCACTAATTCTCTTCATGCCACAGTAAACTTTAGCAAAGTCAATAGCTATTCTGGCAGCAAAGTAGAAATGAAAGAAACTCTATTTTCAGAGCTCTAAAATAGCCACTGATCCATCCTTTGGAAAATACTGCTCTCAGGGGTGTCTGGTGAAGTGGTGTTGGGTTTCCAGAGGGACAGAGGAACAGACAACTGTATTCTTGAGCATTTCACGCTGACTTTCTGTGAAGTGACAAGGATGGCTTCCCTGGAGGGCTGACTAGCTTTAGGGGTGAGATTAAATAGCTGACTTTACCCCTCCTAAATTATGTACCTAGGATATTACTGCCTCTCCTGTTTCAGTGCCCACTCACTGGAACTTCTGCTGGCACCAAGGTCTGCTTAACGTGGTAGCAAGCTCTATCACCAGGGTCCCCTGCCACTCCAAAGAACGTATTTAAAGGCAATCTTGAATCCGGAAGGGAAGAAGGGAGAGAGTGTAATGCTGTGCTGTTTCAGCTGCTAATTGTGCCCAGATTAGTTAATTAGATAATTAACATAAGAATGCTCTCTTTTCATATTAGAGCATCATACATTTACAATAGAGCTGTTCATAAGAAGAGTGCTATGCTGTGGGAAACACTAATTAATTTTGCAAATTTGGACCTTTAATTGCTAAAGTGCTGCGCTTTCTCAATGTTTGTTTTAGAGTAATGTTAACTGATTACCGCCTGTTTGGAGAAGTATTTATTCTCTCTGCCAGTTGGACACATTCCTCTTGCTGTGCGACCAGAATCCCAGTTTATTTGCAATATTAACTGCATTGCACTTCAGAGGAGCCTGCAAGAGATGAGATTTTCTATAAGCCCAGCTGACATTGGACCCACCACCTGCAAAAGCAATGCAGCCCATCATTTCCAGTCATTTCCATCCTAGTCATATATCTCTGCAGCCCGCATACTTGATTATTGGAACAACATTCATCCTGTCTGCAAAGCAGAATCTGGAAAAACTGCAGCTGGCAGATGCAACCACCTGCTTCCTTTGCAGCAGTTCTCAGAAAACATCAATCCATGTACCAGGCACTTTGCTGGCTCCCTAACGATCTGTGAGTCAATTTTCAGGGCCTTGTGCTGGGTTTTCAGAAGCACTTATGTGAGTTAGGGAAATGTCAGCAATGTCTGCAGGGTCTTGATGGTCTCTTCCTTGGGCTCCAGCTCCTACCACCTCAAAAGGGTTAGATCTGTGGGAAACTCTGCAGCACTGGCACCATCCCCACATCTCAAGAAGTAATTCAACAGTTATTGAACCAGAAAGAAAGCAAGCCTCGACGGGATTCTCTTGCCCAATAAGACTTGAATTTGCTTGGGGAAAGGGAGACGTGGGCTTGCTTCCTTCTCCAAGGCTTCTTTATGCAACAAGTGAAAAATTTTGAGTTAGGAAATTGGAGCATAGGTCTTCAATATTCCTTCACCACGTAGCTAGGCTCATCCGTTATGGTCATTTTTCTTCTGGTGTTTACGTGGGAGTAGCACAGCGTTCCCACCCTTGTCTATCACAAGGAACAGAAAAATATCTAAATTAGTAAAAGGTCTGTGATGCTGTGTCTCTCAAAACACCTTGAGGTGAGATTTAAGACTTTTTTTTTTTTCTTCTGACTGACATCTGCAGTAGAGCTGTAGATGCCGGTCCAAAGTGCTTACCATATTGCACAGAGGGCTTAGCTGCCTAGCTCAGGGATATTGAGACTAATCTGAACAAAAGATGTCAATGTTCAGAACTTTCTGAATCTTTTGGTGAGTGAGAGCTGACTCAACTGTATAGAAGTCTTACCTGTGACTAATCACTGGCTGAAAAGTTTCAAGTGAACCACTCATTCAGCAAACTGAGTCAGCAAAACTCAGATACCAAAGCTGAATACATGGATGAGCTATAAAGAAATGCTTTCAACATTTTCTACTTGTTCAACTCATTTTTCCAGTAGCTTAACCAGCTTCAACAGGGGAAATAGAACAGAAAACAATAGAAATATATGATGAATTCTTGCATTTTAAGTTATTTTTAATATGAGCTTGATCATTTTGAGAAATGAGAGCAAGTATTTCCACTGTGATATTGCTGTCCCCGCAAGCACCTCGAACCCTAGCAGCATTCCTGGAAGGAGGAGGAACAAGAAGAAAATACGTCATTAATTGTGAGACAAAGGGTGTGGGAAAGGGCCTTTAGTAGAGGAGGAGCTGTATGACAGTGGAAATTACATGATACATTTACTTGTTATTTGTACTTTGCTTTGCGCCTAAACTGCTGCTGTTTTCATTGCAGGCTTTAAGTTGCTGCAATCATTCATTGAGGCAACAGTACAAAGCTGCCAATTTGAAAACAAGACTTTGGTCAGTAACAGAAGAAAACGAAAAATTCAAGGGTAAATCTGAAGATTACAAGGACCTTGAAAATCCTACAGAAAGTGAACTTTTTAATTTTAGTAAGAAAAGAAATTAAGGTACAGGTTTTGCTGTCTGCCTGCTGAGTTAGTCCTATTGATTCCAGCTAGGCCACACATTATGAAGTACCGTAACAGGTTTTAGATAATTACAGTATTCATCCCTTGGCTAGCATACTTTTAAGGGTTTATGTCTTGAATTTTATCCCGTAGATTATTTCTAGTGCTAGGAATTTTTGCAAGCATGAAAAGACTAGACGAAACGTTCCAAAGAAGCATCTTCAATGCTTTTTTTGAGTGTAATTATTTGGTCTTATACACCTGATTCATCCAGTGAGATCTAATTTTTTCAAGGCCTTTATATTTCTGAACCAACAAGGTTCGCATTTGCTCTAGTGAGGGACAGGATACGGGACCCATGTACTTGTTTCATTGTATTCTGAAGATATGTCTACACCTAATAATACAGTTTCTGAATGGCTGCTTTCTTCTGACTTTTCTTTTACTCACAGTATTTTTCCTGAAGCAAAACTCTTCACTTATTCCAGCTCAGTGTTTACTGTGCTGCCCAGTAATGTTTTCCAGTGTTTGTTAGGATGGTTTTTTTTTGAAAATATCCTCCATAATCTTTGGAAGCTTTTGCTGGCTGTGGTAAAGTCATCTTCACCCACAGAGGTCAGAGAACAACGATGTGCAGAAGACAGTCCTTCTGTTTGTATAGCAGTTCCACCAGGCAGCAGATGAGGGAGGTTTCTGCAGCTGGGGGAAGCCCAGCTGGATTCCAGTGCTGCAACATCTGCAGTACTCACTGCCCGACTGCAGCGAGGCTTGAGGAGATGATATCTTCTCCCTCCTGCTTTCTCTCTCTCTGGTTCTTGTGGATATGGGCACTTCCTGTTGAGATGTGTAGTTCAGCTGGTGAATGTGCAAAAGCACCAGTCTTGCCTCTCCTTATTCATTTCCTTGTGTGCAGAGGCTGTTGCAAGTAGCAAAGGATGCTACAAGGTGCCCTATTTGTAGTAATGCTCACAGGAGACACTTTTTGTGTTTCTCTTCAAGGCTGCTTGTGTGAGAGGAGCAGAGTCAAAGCTGATGCTTAACCGAGGCCGTGTCTCACAGGGGAAACCTCTGTTCCTATTGAGCTACTGGGTTTGGATGCAAATTTTTTTCCTCCCACTATTTTAATACTGTCAATAGCACTAATGTGGACTCATTTTAAACTAACACGAAAAAAAAAGGCTCTGCTGGTGTAGTTTAACTTTTGGGGAGCAATAGCCAGAAGCACAGCTCTGTCAGCAGGAGCTACATCACTACAAAGAGAGTTTCCCATCTGGGAAGAATGTTTTCCATTTCTCTGTGTCAGTGAAACTTGAGTGGGAGTCCTGCAATTACTGTGGGAGTATGGGGAAAGATGTAGCCATGGAATTAATAAGGTGTTAAGATGGAAAGCATGTTCTAGCAAAGGATTGTCAAAAAGTATTGATGACTGAAGGTGAAAATATAAGGCAACTCTGAGTTAATATTTTGGCAGAACATTTCTGTATGAGATGCAGGCTATTTATGGCAGCTTCTCAAGGAATTAGTGACCTTTGAAGTGGTGCTGAAGTGGCAGAAGCAGCAGAGTGACATTTGTTGTTTTCTGTAGTCCTGATTCAGACACGCAATTTTGACTTTATCAAAACATTTTCTTTCAATCTAGTTTACTTAATCACAAGAGTGCCTGGGCAACTATATATATATATATATATATATGTGTGTTCGTATGTATAAAAGCATGACAAAGGAAAACTTTGAGAAGCATTGTTTCCTAGCCAAATATTGAATATGGGTTAATTGTTAATTCTACTTTTTTCATTCTGGAAATCTTGTTGACTTGAGTGGGCTTTGGCTCAGATGTTGAAGCAACAGCGAGATGCCCAATTTGGTACAAATATGTTGATGGAAGAAGTTGCCATTCTCATGTACTCATCACTGTCTGCAGTGGTGATTATTGTCCCCAGCAATTTCCCATTTAAAGTCACTTAAGCTATCTTAATTGATTTTCCCTGAAGTAAATTAGAGTGCCCTGACAGCCTGCTTTGCCAGCTCTCTGATGAAGGTTGCAGTCTCCAGAAGAGAGGTGATTGAACTGCCACTTATGGATCTATAAGAGGAAAGGAAAAAAGTTAGTTGTTTGCCTACACCATATCAGATAGCAATTCCCAGGAATAACTTGTCTTGGACATCTAGATTTTTTAAAAATTTTGTTGTTGTCTCTAGATTATAAATGACATAATGCATTATGCTCATTACGGGTTTTTTTAATGTTATGTCCACTTTTAGCTGTGGCAACTTTTTTTTAATACTTGTCCTCTGGAAAATGCTGTGATGTTGAAATCAAAATGTCCTTCAAGACAGTATTGATTTGAATGAGATCCAGCTGTGAAAAATGGCTTAAATAGAGCTGCTATAATGTGTTATGAATTTTCTGGAATAGAATAATGTAATTTATCATTTTAATGTTACTTTTTGAAGTTTGCTTTCGTATTTGTGCTGAAAGAAAACATTTTGATTAAGCAGACAAGGGTTGACCCAAAATGCCTTTTTTTGATTAAGAAGTTTTAAGTAACATAATGCCTTTTTGCTGATTTGCTGTTGGACCAATATTACAAATTGCAGAATTACCATGAATCTGTAAAAATGTATCACAGTAGGCACACGGTGTATGTGACCTCTCTAGGCAATCCTGATTTTCAAGTTTTAAGTCCCACAAATGAGTGTATTAAATTATCAGGACAGCTAGTTTGATAAAAATTCTTGTGTGGATACTACTGTTGTGCAAACATTTTTATACTGTGATGTCACTAAAAGGGTTTAGTTTTGTCCTAGCTATGTTGGCTCGATCAGTAACTTGAGTAAGTGGGTCTACAAAAAAGTCAGAGAGGGACTTTTTACAAGGGCATGTAGTGATAGGATAAGGGGTGATAACTTTAAATTGGCAGAGATCAGATTTAGATTAGATAGAAGGAAGAAATTTTTAACAATGAGGGTGGTGAGGCTGTGGAACAGGTTCCTCAGAGAGGGGGTAGATGCCTCATCCCTGGAAGCATTCAAGGCCAGGTTAGATAGAGCTTGGAGCAACCTGGTCTAGTGAAAGATGTCCATGCCTGAGGTGAAGTGTTGGAACTAGGTCCAACTAGGTCTTTAAGGTCCTTTCCAACTCAAATCATTCTATGAATTAGCTCCATCAGTAAAATCCACTGATAAACCTTTCTAGTGTGCACAAAACCTACGAACCTTAAGAAGAATGGAAAGTTTGATTCTGGTTCCATTTATTTGGGTAAAATATAAATTGATGCAGCGTTTCTCACCTTTTAGCTGCATTCCCTTGTAACATATAAAATGAAAGACAATAAAGCTCAGATGCAGTAAAGTTTCTTTACAAAGAGACTGAAAGTAATTATTCCAAGCTCTCCGAAGGTACAAACTGCTGCTCTGAACCAGGTGAACTCTTGTTTATTGTGAACTTCTTATGAAAGGGAAAGGAGTGTGGCACTGGGCATCCTGCTGTGCAAAAGGACAACACAAATGACTACAATACTGAGAAGACAAAGGAGCATACGGAAGGGCGCATTAGTAATTGTGACCTCTCATTATTAGGCACTGTCCTATTCAGTACCGTCATTTTGGTGGTAATTACTACTAATTGTTTTAATTTCTCCCTCCTGAGCTTTCTTAGAGCTCATACCACGAGGTCAGTTTTCCTTGGCTGCCTTCAAATACGATAAATGTAAATTTTATTGTTGTACTTGAGTCAGGACTTTGTGGAAATGCCTTCTTCCTCTTTGTGCCAGTACAGAAAAGAGGCTGGAGAAAATGCTAGAGGCTCCACTGCTTTGCTTTGATCCTTCTCTGAGAATTATTAAAAGTGAAGCCTCTAAGTAAACAACTGTAAAAATTAAATCACCACATGGAGCTTATTGGAACTGCAGGGTCTGCTGTAGCAGCTGTCTGACATTGTGGCGTTACCTTCGTGTCCAGGTTAAGGCAGAAGGAGCGGCAATTCCATCTGTGCAGTGCAGTGCCAGGCCAAATCATTTCCTTGCTGTGCCTGAGTGATGCAGGGCAGGTGCCGTGCAATGCTGTTGTTCCCATCTCACTCCTCGAGCCCTGACTGGCATGGTGCTCCTGCTCTGCCTGCCTGGGTGCGAGAGCTGGGAGAAGGACACGCACTTCTACCAGGGCACGATCGGCAGCAACCTGCTGGGAAGGAAGATGGATCCTTCATTCCTAGGTTCCCTCCTGCCAAGGTGAAAGGCTTTCTGAAATACATTTCTATCCAGAAAAAAAACCAAGGAAACAAAGAAAAACCCCCCAGATGGTAACTATGTAAATCAACTAAGATAAGCAAAGTTGGCAAAGCGAAGCTTTCTAGCCTTTAATTTAATAATTCAGGGGAAGGGGGCGAGGGGCAAAAGGGTACTAGATAAAATTGCAGAAAACTTCTGAATCTTATTGGTAAGTTTTTTTTAAAGGAAGTTTAGAAAAAGACTTTGGATTTGTCTTTGTGTTTTTCTATCTTCTCAGTTAAATTGGATGTTTCTGTGACATTCTTTTTCACTACAAAGTAACTTTAATTAGCTCTCCTATGGTGTAAGCCTTTCCAGCTTGAA
This sequence comes from Rhagologus leucostigma, assembly GCA_013397725.1. Lineage (NCBI taxonomy): Eukaryota > Metazoa > Chordata > Aves > Passeriformes > Rhagologus > Rhagologus leucostigma. The sequence goes on along the minus strand of VZTD01003639.1, from coordinate 571,911 downwards.
AAAAACACAGTTACATTAAATGTCCATGTTCTCAGGCTTGCAGCTGCCCGCATTTGTGAGGCAGTCATGGAAAAGGAAAAAACACAAAATTGAGGTGGGAGGAAGGTTTTGATTTGGATTCTTCCTGGTGGGAACAAGTCATAAAACAAATGTTCAGTTTCCAGATTTGGAAAAATTGCAGAGTGTATTTTGCAGAGTTGTTTTAGAAGCAACTGAGTAAGAGCGTGATATCTCACCAATAGGTACTGCCTTTGAATTTTAGAAAAGGAAGCAATAGACTATGACTTTGAGAAAGTCAAATAAAGGCCAAAGGCAGGTTTGGCTTGCCAGATAAAGACAACTTCAATCTAAATGGAATGGAGTCCTTTGAGTTTTTGTTTTATGTTCTTTTTTCATTTTCACTCTTTGAAAGAGAAATGAAGAAAATCCCTAAATCTGTGGACTGGCAGAAAAATAGCTTTTGCAGGCAAAGGACTGATATTAGTACATATGGGTACTGCTGATTTCAGTATGAGTGCTTGGTTCAAACAAGGACAAATTAATATCATCAGTTTTTATCTTTGGTGCAACTGGGAATTCCTAGCCATCTGATTATGGGCTGGCAACACTTTTATGGAAATTTATCAACTTGCTTTGAAGCTTTCTAAGCTTCCACTTGCATAGTGAACATATTGATAAGAGGCCTCATGGTACTGTGTTCACACATTAAAATTATGTGCATTGTCAAAGCAGTGAGACCGCAGCTTAAAAATTGTCATAACGCAGCTTCCACCTGAGCTCCTACCCCTCACTGCATCAGTCCTTCCAGGAGACACTTTGCATTTCCCAGGTATTTGACAGTTGCTATCAAGATCAGAGCTCTACTGAATATCGTTTCACCGAAGGGTCTCCACAGGCAAGCCCAGTTCAAAAATACAGTCAAAGAGTAGACTTTGCCATTTATACATTTATACATTTGTATATAATTTTCAAAAATCCCGTGTTCCACAAAAGGTTTCTCTTGCCTCAGAGACAATACACTTCCAAATTTCCTGAAAGCTTACTTTTATAATTCTTGATTTTTCTCGCTGAGTTTTTTCATTGGTTTTCAGAGTCCTTTTACTCTGAGTTTGGATAAAAGCGCAGAGGACGCCAGGCTTTTCTTCTAATTTGATGTTTATTATTTTCTTATCTATGGTACAGCTGCATGGACTGTGCCTCTTAGTTACCAAGGTGTAAAATGGCCCCAAGCTGTAACTTTCAAGGTTATTTAAAGCCCAATTTACCCAATTATGAATTGCCAAGTATTGTGTTTTTATTTATAACCCAATAACTAACTATTCATGGTCCGCATCATGGGACTTTTGACCCAATAACAGAACACCTAGGTTTGTGAAGAAGGAAGAAGTAAAAATCCACGCCCAAAATCCTTCCTATTGTAACATGTATATTACTATATTCCATAAACTTAAATTCTCTACATTTCTACATACTCCACCCAGTGACATAACTTTAATTACACAGCAACAATCCCAGTGTTATCCCATAAGTTGGGGGGCCTTTCCCAAGGCCTCAGGTAAAATGCAGGGGGGTTTTGAAAATCGTTACCTGTCAGAACTGAAAGATTGAAATTATCTAAACCCAGGGTTCCAACATATAATCATGTAGTCAAAAGAGAAATATCCGATAGCAGAGTTTAATTCTACATTTAATGGTCATTGCCTCCCAAATCAACATTGTTTTTATAGAGAAGGACACACAAATGCCTGGAGTATGGAAAGATTCACAGCTGCTCAATAGTAGGGGGACATTAGTAGAAATACATATATCTAGAAAATAGATGCTACCTTATGGAACTGACAACATGAACTTTACTGCTATTGGCAAAGAATATTTTTGGAGGCAAAATATAGAGCTTTCCTAAACCAACATAGATATTGGCATCTGATTCCATTAATGTCCCAGAAGTATACCACTAATTTACTGTGATATAGCTATTCCTATTATCCTGATTCTAAACTACATCTTTCATTGCCTAATTAACCAAACCTCTGTGAGAATGAACAAAATAAATAATTTGGCTGAAGTCTGCCCAGCTGTCATCTGTAACTTCTAACCCAAGTAAACCTGAGTTAGGGCAAATTCATAGTTGTTTTCTAGGATAAAGCTCACCAGAATGGAAATAAACATCTCACTCAAAGTTAAAGTCAGTCTGGTGTGTTCTATACTGGGTTTAAAAATTGCTGGGCAAAAGGATTTCTTTTTCTTGCCTTTGGATGTGCTCCCAAGGCACTACATGGGATCACCTGGGGCCCGGGAAAGCCCCTGTAGAGGCAGGCAGAGGCTGCTGGCAGCACCAGCTTGCACTGGCCCTTGGGACCACAGCAGGGAATGCTGACCACAGGGATGGGCAATCCGTGCCAAATAGTGATGGGATCATAAACACGAAACAACGCTCAACACACGGCTGGGAGCAGAAAAAAATGGCTTTGTTTTTATTGCCCTATTCAAATGTACTGGCTTGGATTTTGGGTTATGCCTTGGCTGCAATTCTTTGTAGCGGAGGAGGGCACTCGGCAAGAGCTGATGTTAAGCTATCTTTAGGCCCCATCAGTTCTGCTTGGCTGGTCTCTCTTCCAGCATTAGACCAGTGTCAAGAAATCCTGATTTCCTGCTCATCCTGGCCCTGGAGAGCAGTTCTGGGAACTTTAATCTGCTATGCTGTGGGCAGAGGGCCAGCCCAGGCATCGGCGGGGTGTACACAGCTGCGCCTGCACCAGCAAGTAATGCGGCAGGATTGGAGCCGGGAAAAGCAGTGCTGAGGGCACAGGGGCCACTCAGGGAACTGGTAGGGGTGTTTGGGCTCTTCCCCTCAGGGGACAACATACTGGTGGTGGGGGAGCCCATCTTTCTGCTTCACTGAGCAGGGCGTCATCCATGCCCAAGCCTTCCTTTGCTGGGTGCTGCCGAGAGACCCTTTCTGCCAAATGTTGTCCCCAGGCTCAGCTGCAGCGTAGGTGGAGGCTCTCTCCAGTCTTCCTAGAATGCTCTGGGACAAGGCCTGCCGTGGTTCTGAGCTTGATTTCAGGGTTTGTTTTCTGTTTTGCTGTCCAAGTCATGGAAAGCTGCTGGGGAGAGGAACGGAATGTTGGTTGTCATTTTTAAGTTGACAGTCCTCAGATTTCTCTTCATACATTGAAAGAGTAAACCCACTGTGATATAGACTATTTTTATCCATCCAAAAATGTGGAAATGGTACATCCTTGTTTAATTGGAAAAAAATATCAGCATTTATATCTTGAAACATTCATCAGCTGCTCAACCAGACAGCTATCTGCATGGCTTTACTTCAAAGAAGTAGTGAAATACTACATCTTAGAAAAATCTTGTAAGCCTGTTTGCTGCTATTTTATACCTAGATAAAGAAAATAACTTCTGATTGTCTTTAGATTATCCCAGTTGACAGTATATCAATGAACATGTTGTTATCAGATTATAAATGTTGCTATTTTTATGACTCTTGCAGTCCTGTTTTTCCAACCAGCACTGTCTATATTTCAGCCGACATCTCTGCATTAGCTCTGCACCTTCCTTACCAGTACAGCATACAAAATTTTGTAAGTGCCTTTGCTACAGCAGCCATTAGCAGCTCTACTGCCTATATGAAACAATACTCTGGGATCTATTTCTTTACTCTGCTGCAGTGATACCTGCACATCATGACTACTTGGAGACAAAGAACCATGTCAAAAACAAAGAGGCAGCTTCAGAAAGTTGTGGGAAAATGCTACTTTGCTCTCAGCAAAGAGTAATTTTAAAATATCTAACTGCTCCATGCTGAATACATGGTAGGACTGCTTCTGGAGAGGAAAAACAATTTAGTCCTTACAGTGGATATACAACCTCTTAAAGCAGGCAGACAGCTTATGGATCTGACTCTAAGGAACCAAAAACACCCTAGCAATCAAATACAAGATTGCTATAAGATTTTCCATCTTTTTGGAATACACATTCTCTACTATCCATCTGGTATGCAGAAAGATTGAACTCACACTTCAGAATGCAACAGAAACATCAAAGTTTTGCAAATATGAAAAAAAAATAGAAGTAGATAGATAGCTATACATGTATATAAATAAAATTTATAAATCTAGATTAAAAAAAACCTTGTGACCTCAAGCAGCGTTTCAAGTAGGTTGCTCATCTTGACATTTGAGCTGCTGAATGCCTGTGTTTTACAGAACATCAGCTCCCCATTCCCCTGTGTCAACCCCTGCTTTGGTCTTTTGCCAGGATGGCAACCTTTAGAAATTTCATAGCTGGTTTTCCCCATGTTATATGAAATATTTTGCACTTGAAGAAAGAAGTTATATTGACGTCACTGGGATACAGAGCAAATGTTGCAGCCATGTTGCTGGTATAGGTGGAAAGGAAATATTATTTAGAGTCCAGAAGTGAGGGAGAGAAAGGAGGGGAAGGAGCTTGTATCAGGCACCAACTGCATTACAAAGGCATTAGTGACAGGTGGGGACAGCATGCACAGCAAAGAGAAAGAATATAAAATAGCTAGTCACTGATTTTACCACAAAGGCCAGGCCTTGGCAGTTTCTGCTACTGAAGAGAATTAGACAGAAACATTCTCCCCAAGCATCCTATGATGCCATCTGGCTTATTACAGAGGAAATCCCCATTGGCAGTCTGGGTTTTTTTCCCTTCTTTTTCTTCACAACAACCTGAATGAGTGCCAAGATTATTTCTCTCTCTAATGCTCCCTCTCTTTGGCATTGAAACATCATTCTGTAGAAAGGGGAAATATGCACTGCATTGGCTTAGATGAAGGCAGCAATTTCAGAAGCAGAAGCCTTTGCAAGCTTTGAGATGGAAGGAGGTCTGATAAAGGAGATTAAACAAGCTGAGAACCTTTTGATGAACAAACTGAACCATCTTGGTGCTGAAAAAGTAGAGATATAATCGATAGCTCTGATATACTGTCTGTTACTTGCCAGGAGAGCTATCTATTTCCATTATTAGCCTAAAGGCAATGAAAGCGAGTCACCAAATAGGAGTTCAGGTGAGACGAAGGTAGCATGAGCAGGGAGCACCTCTTTATTACAACTCTTCAAATCACCCACTGCGGGCAATTACTTTGTCACCTCCTTGTCCTTTCTGCAAGGTTTCCTTTCCTAAGATTAGCAATGTGCATGCACAGCAGTGGTCTGTATCTGACAGGCAAAGAGACACAAGTAGTGTGGTTAGTTTTAATTATTTTTCAGTGAAACATCCACATTAGATGCAGAATGGAGCTGATTTAAATTACAGCTTGCCAGAAAACTGTGATTGACCTGCAAAAAGGTCCTACTATATTTTAAAAGATGATTATACTGGAGGAAAATGTTCAATATTTTTCCAGACATTGAATATTAATTCTTATCCGAAATACCTAGTTTTGTGTGTGTGTGTGTAGTCACACATGTATCTACACAGAGCTAGATTTTGTATATATTTTTTTAATTTTCAAATATATTTTTTCTAGGAAAATGACTGCTTTCTGAGTTCCCCATAATCTCAGTAGCCTTTTCATTGCAGAAATCTTTGCAATGAAGAGCAGCTAACCAATATTTTTTGCAACCTAATAATTTTCATGTCAGCTTGCAATGTTAATTAATATTTTGTAAATAACGTAGTATACATACGGGATGTTTATATGTCCTGTATGGAAGTCTCTCCCTTATTTTCACACTGTGGTGATGTAGGACACTTGCTCAGTTCTGGCTCTGATATGATGCATCTTCCTTCAGTCTTTGTTATTACCACATCATATTTAATCTGTGGTTAGAAATGGGACAGTCACATCCCCCCTCTCCTTCTGATTCTTCTCAAGTCATAAAATTAGAGATCTCTCTCTCAGCCATGCTGCTTTTTAAGATTATAGTTCAATTGCATTATTGTTGTGTTTTCTTCCTTCTTTCCTGCAGTATAAAAGGCACTGAAGTATTTGCTTAAAAAATATAGAACTTGTTCAAAGTGGTTATGTTGTGGATAAAATGACTTATTGATACTAAGCCATCCGGGGAAACGGGTGTTTAACAAACATAGGAATAAAAGCAGTGCACTCAGCAGGTTTGGGAGAATGGTATCAGATGTCTGCAAAGCAACTGTTCTTATGTTAACACTAGTGCTATCTGGCTTTGAAGTGTACAGTAAGTGCATGAACTGTATTGCCTAAAGTGTAGGGTTTTTTTTTTTTGCACTTTCTAATTCACAGTGAAAGTTTCTATTATTTCTTTTATCATGTAACAGTGATATCTAAATTCAGAAAATCTTATCAACAGTTCCAGGAAGAAGAATCTTAATTCTGTCACAGAAAAGGAAATAAAAGTTAAAATAGGGGCTTTCAGGTATTATCAGAAGCATTCTACTGCTCCATGGAAAAAAAAGTAGTAGAACAGGGAAGAAATTAAGAAGGGAATTTAGTATTGTGTGTGAATAAGGAAAGGTGAGTTATGTTGCTTCCTGGCAGATTTTCGTTTTGACATATATTCCACATATTTTGTTTATTAAGAGTGTTTTCTACTGTTATAAAAGTTTCTGGCAATGGATTTTAGCTCTTCACTGGGAAATTTCATCTGCCTGCGAGGGGACCTGGCTGAATGCACACAGCAAATACCTGGGGCAGCTCCACTGAAGTCGCTGAGTGGTACCGCTGTGCAAGTCGTTCACCACTGCAGAACTGAGTGAAACCTAAAACTATTTACAGCCAGAGAGACTGAGGTCAGGATCCAGAGGTGTCTTTGAGGACATGCCCTTTATGGCCTCTATGCAGCATAACCTCGCAGTGAAGGGACTGACATCCGCTTACAGAAGACTGTGCTTCGCAAATCTCAGCAAACTGTGATTTGATGATCTCAGCAAATAGCGGCTTTTTCTGCAGTGCTTGGTTCTCCCCCTCCACGTGGTGGATCCTGCTGCCTGGTGAAATGGTGTTGACTGCCCTGGATTTGTGCTGCTCAGGGCCAGACACTCCAATCTGCATGTCCAGGGGTGCAGCTGGAGGGCATGGGAGGGATTCTTCCCTTCTTTGTGGGCAGAGAGCACTGGGGAAAGACCAGGGAATTGGGAATAAAACTTTCTGCAGCCTGGCCATCGGTCTTTATATGAGTGGCCACTGGAAGGGACTGTTTCCCTAGACCTCATCCTGGGTTTTTCCAAAGGGAAATTTCCCAGGCAGAGCTTCTGAGCAAACCCCCACTGATGAAACAGGGGGGATCAGTCACCAAGACCTGAGAGCCAACTGGGGGGCTGGACTAGTAGATGGTAGAAGTGTACCTAGTAGTGATAAAGACTCAAGATCTTTATTAAAGGTTTGTTACCGTTTGATCACCGCTAGTCAATATACCAGTCTTTATCTGAGTAACCCTTTCCAAGAAGTCTGAAAAATGAAAGAATAAAATAGCCAGCACCTAACCTGACAAACTGTAGGTCCAAAGCTAACCCAGCAGTTAGCTTATTCAAATCTAATGAACTGCCTCATTGTTTGAACAGTGTTGATAAGTTTTTGATAAAAGGCCTTGTATTATTGCTTTTACACAGTTATATCGTCCTTGCAAAAGACAAATTGCTCAAAACAGAGGACAAATGTACTTCCTTAGAAGTTCTTTTCACAGAAAATATATACAAAATTAATGAAATAAATGAAAAAGAAACACATAATAAACAAAAGAGTGACATTTATGTGCAAGAGACATATAAAAATTGCCTTTGCAATAGAAAAGACATCTTGATTGTGAAATTGGCTACTGTTGGAATAACACAATTTTAGTAATCTCTCTATCCCAAGCACAATATTTTATTCTTATTTTCTTTCAAATCCATCACTCAGTTTACTCGACTGTGGGAGTTTTCACCAACAAACATTGTACTGACTGTATCAGTAATTTATATCTGATAAGAAATGAAAATATTCATGGATTTCTGCAAACTATGTGCTGGCAATGTGGCACAGAATGATGAATAGCCCTGAATTTCTGAAGGTATTTGTGTCTTCTGTTATCTTTAAAAAGACAGATTTTGAAAATACGTGAGATCTAAATTTTTTACTTTGTTACAGTAGTTTAAGTAGTGCAGCTCATCTCTAGGAAATGAGAAAATATTCAGATACCAGCAGCACCACAAAATCATGTTCTCCCATTCTCCTGTCCTGCGGACTAGGAGGTCTGCAGGATACTATGTATAGCCCTTGCTGGAATTAGTGAGTTTTAGATGTATTTTTGCCTTTATTCAAATACTGGGCCTGGAAAATAGGTATTTGGAGGAATTAGGGACTACCTGGTCACTGGAGTTCTCCTTTCCTCAGAACAGACACATATACCTTGGTTACATGGGTAAGTCTGGCCCACGCCACGGTCAAATCCCCTCACAAGCTGTGCAAACTACATTGTCGGCTCTGCCCGCCTACAAATGCTAAACGCTGTGGTTTAGCCTGCTGTACTGCAGAATTTGCACTGGGATAGGGCAGGGCAGAATGCATTTGGTCACTTTGCAATCACACATGGACAGTTATGGCTTTTTATCTCAGGTAAAATAAAAAGGACATGTGCATTCCGTAACCTAAAGGCTGGATGTTGACAGAGGATGGAGGATGCCAAGATACGAGCTGTGGCTGGGTCCTTACCTGCTCTGCTTATCCAGAAGGACAGGAAGCACTAGAGGTAGACCAGCTCTTGCTGCCTCCTGCAAATCCATCTGGCTGTAAAAAAACCCACCCGTGGTGCTTTGTTGTAACTGCTGCTGAATGGGGAGTTCCAGGACAGTTCTTATCTTTCTGAGTGCAATCACTTTAAGAATAGTTCAGATCTTTCTCAGCACTCTGTGTCCAAATATTTTGTATGTACTGTAGCTTAGCAATGCCTCCCAGGAAATATTGCTCTGTCAGTAGGCAAACAATTGCTTAGCTTGAAAGAAGTGTAATTATTTAAGGCACGCACAAATGTTTTTGGCTGCGTGGTGCTGTAACATTATTAACTGTGGGAGAAAAGCTAGCTAGCTCTATTTTAGAAACTATATTACCATTGTCCTAAAATGCAAAATTGCTGTAAGTCCTATCCTGACCAGAATTCCACATTTGCTCTTGATAGCAGATTGGATTTCAGAGCCGGATTAAGTAAATAAGTCATATTAAAATGACAAAATGGGTAAATAGAATATAATGTGAAATGAAATGTAAATTGGATTTAGGCAAACACTTTTATACAGACCTCCCGTCAAACCCTATCAGACTGCTTCAAATTCCTACTGTGATTTCTGCTCGCAGTTCTATTACATGTTGCCACTCAAGGGCATTTGATGTTTTCTCTCTCTGGAAATTCATTTGCATTTAAATGATTTGAAATAATCATAAAAGCCAAGTGCTATGAAGTTTGAAATTAGTTACTGTCTATAAATTGCGATGCCATTAAAAGATGATTTTGAAGAGCTTTGCTGTCTCAAATGTATGCAGATTAAAATCTAACAAAGTACACCTTGTTACAAAACTGTAAAGAATGGTGTGACATGGACTTAAATTGATTTATTCTCCTACTACTGCCTATAAACTTTACATACTTGGGTTTCTTCTGAAAGTGGAAAAAAACGTTTCATTTGCCTGCTGAATCTGAGCCAAATTCTGTTCTCAGATGGGGTTTCATTGGGTGTATCTGACACCAGTGCTTGGCCCTCAGAGTTTAATCTATACGGTCTATTAAATTTCTGGAAATGCTGTATGAATAGTTTGGTCTCATAATTTTTTTATGGAGGGAATAAAGGAGTGGGATCAGGAACAATGGAGGCCATTTACAGTTGTCAGGATGCATATGTGCATTTATACCTGTATCTGTTCAGTTTTTCCCCCTCTCCCTTGAATTTCAGTGTTCTCCTGGTAGGTGTTTCTACAGGATCTTCTCTCGGAGGCAGCTGGTGCTCCTGGTATGTCACCCTGGAGCCAGCCTTGCCTTCTTGCCGATGGAAAGGTAAAACCTGGTTAGGAGCACAAATACATTTTGAAATACTGAAGCCCTTTTGAAAGAGAGCTCTTTTCTCCATTCACCTCCTGAGACGAGCTCAGGCAAAATAGAGCTGTCACCTCATAAACTCGTCTTCTACCTTGCCTCCCCTAGCACTTTTCCACTTTTAACCTATTCCTGCTCTCTGCCTGTGAGACTTTGTTGCAGTGTACTGCCTAATATAAATTCCTACTCTCTCTTTGTTTATACCATTGAGATATTATAACTCTACATTTTTGGATACTAGCAGTACATTCCAGATATATTTTCCTATCCCCAAATCATTTTAAATGCACTTAACCACAAATACATGTTCAACTATGTATAACTTGATCTTAAGATATTTGTAACAAAGAAGAGAAGTTGCCTTGGTTTATAGGGCTCAGAACCTAGAGATGGAATTACCTCTTTATAAACATATTTATGTGTGGATTTTTATTATTCAAAAGAATGAAAGAAGTGTGTAGAATATATCTTAAAGGACAAGAAATGGTTTAGTTTTTGTATTTCCAGTGGTTCAAAAACTCCTAATATAGTTTCCTTGAAGATAACTTTAGTTGTACAATTCTTACCATTTCTAGTACAATAAAAAGTCCTATACTTGTTTGTGTATGAGTCATAAAGCAAAGTAACTGTCTTAACTACCTCTTTAATAAGCAGCTTTTTTTTCTGAAGTTGCCTCAGCAGTTAGTGCAAACTACGAGCTAATCCTTCCTTAATTACAAGTGCAAATTCAGTGTATGCACACTAGTGTGGGGACAACACCTGGTCTCTCAAGTAGGGTTCATAGTTGCTGCAGTGTCAGATTAGTGATGCGGAGTGGGAGAAGCAAGACAGGAGTGAACTGATAAATTAAATACATTATTGTTCCTCTAGCATGCCACAGGCCTCTTATGTTAGTGTTCTGGTGGAGTCCTGACTTACTTCTCAGAAGGAAAATCCTGAGAGGTTCACTGTGCAGCTCGGGCTAAATAGCCCCAAATAAAGTATGAGCCTGTTCAGTTCTTATCATTCCCTGGAAAATCAGTTGGAAGACGACGGATTTTGCATAGGAAATGAGAGGTGGACTACTTGCCCTGGGCAGGTTTTCACTGCAAAAGCAGTTCTGGCTTCTACACTGGTTTTGCTGAAAACCCCCTTGCCTGAATTATTGATCCAAGAGCAAGTGTTCTTTCAGTCCCAGGTGGTTCCATCCGAGCAGAACTACAGACTACCAGCACCTCTTTCTTTTGTTGAAATGACTTGGCCACTTTGCTAACAACCATTGATTTCAGTCACTTTCCACAGTCTGCTTCAGGAGCTTGGAACGGCAGAATTTTGCCCATATCCATGAAGGAAGAGCCCTGGAGCAGCAGCACTGAGAAACTGGGGATAGTCCCTGGAAGTCTGATCAGTGCCTGAAAGTGTGAGAAAGTGCTGAGATACAGCAGTGATTTGGACAGGGATGAAGGATGCACCTATTCACCATTGAACTGATCCAAGTGGTTGCTCCAGGTGCCTGCTTTTCCTTCATGAGAAAAAAAGTGCTTGTGAGAACAGTGGATTGTCTATCTTTCAGTGGGAAATCCTTTTTAGCACACTCTATAGAAAAGTAGGAAAAGCTTTCTTTTGAGCACAGTCCTCCATCACAGCAAGCTTTACTTAAATAAATTAAAAGCTTATGAAAAGACCGTTTTTTTGATGCCTGTTTTACACATGTCCTTTTAAGAAAGACATCCAGTAAATGAGCTATGGTCATTGATTCTGTCCTGCTTTAAATCAATATTCAAAGATCACTGAAAAAAGTTTTGGACATCATCTGGCTTTGAGAACTCTTACTACTCAAAACAAGATAGATAAATAGATAAAAATAGCAAAATAGATAAAAAATTACTCATAACTGCAGATGAAATTGTGGCAGGAGATCTAACTGAAAAATATAACATTTTATGAACTCAGGGCAAAACAATATCTCCCAAAACATATTGCAATCCGATCTTTGCCGATGTTATTAAAATAATGCAGAGTTTGATAAAAATGCATAAATTATACTTTATTGTTGTGGATTATAAAATGTGTTCTGAAAGGGATGGTAAGCACAGCAGGAATTTTGCTTTATCTAGTTTGACAGCACTTCTTTTCCATTAAATGAGGAGGCATAACTTAATATGTGCAAAAGGCAGAGAAAGAAAGGGCTTAGACTGAAAACTTTCCAAAGATGGGACTATCTACTTGTGAGCTTACGCAGTGCTTAGCACAGAGACCCTTGAATGCTCAGTGCTCTCTCTGGCGCAGACACTAATATAAATAGCAGGAGAAACTTTTTTCTTTGTTCTAAAATGATAATGTTTTCTTTATATTTTCAAAACCTCATGTTCTCACACAGAGCTTAAGTGCCCTTTTCGTTTCATCTGCCCTTTTTTCCTAACCACTCCCTACAGGCATTTTTTTAGCTGTGCTTTGACCTGTGTGAAGAAATATAAAGTTTTGGCTCCCCAAAACTACGTAAGTTCAATACTGAGGCTCAGACCTGTCACTGCACAAGATGGGTTTGAGGGCCAGAACTGCAGCACTGAATTTAAAACATAGTGGGAGGTAACCCCATCTCCTACTACTGCAATGACATTTTTACTTTTAGGGTTTTTCCCCTCAGGCAAGCATTTCTAAATGTTCTGGAGTAGAAACCAACAGATGGAATTTCTTTAAAAAGATGAAAACCACAGCTTAGGGTTTCAATCTGATTTTTTTTGTCTACCAGAAGGTAGGTAATTAATGATTCAATGTGCAGCCACCACACACTGGAATTTAAGCTGCTGGAAATCTCATTTGTAACCATAAGAATGCAAAGGGACACAAAAAGCTCGATTTGTTTTTGTGGCTTTCCTGAGTTAAAATTAAACCAATTACCAAGAGCTGACAATGCAATATTGTTGCATTAAAGCCATGTTTATACATTTTCATGCAGGATGTTTCCTGTGAATACCGATCTATAGAATTTGTGGTATTTTCTGACAGCAGAGGTTAAAGTTATTATTCTGCTGTAATATCTGTTTGTAGCCACACATGCTGTGCCTACTGCCTGCAGAGTTTGCTACCCTGATCACCGCTGTTAATAGGGATATTAGACATTCACTAGACAATATAGTTCCTTTTAGTTATCCAGGAGGAGACTGAATTTTGTGAACATGCTGATTGTGTCTCAGATTTATCTTTCTATAAGTCAGCTCTCTTTGGAGGTGGTGGGTTCCTCCTTGCACCTCTGTTCTTCTCATTCATTTTCGAAGTTGCTCTCTTACGGAGTTTCCACCTCCCATTTAGTCAGCTGTAAACAGGAGGCAACTGCTCCAGAGGAAAGTAGTTATGTAATCAATGCATTGATTTAGATTTGTTTAATATAAACAGAGGAATAAATTTAAATAAAGGTGAAATACTTGGTTTCTTCTCTGGAACTCACTTAATGCAGAGGAGAAGTGCGCTGGGACAAAGAGTTATCCATTCCTTGCAGAACCAAGAGCCTTTTATGTCTTTTTGCACTGCCTCCAAGGAATGAAATGACCTCCAAGAACATGGCACTAGTCAGAAAAGCAATAATAGGTTAAGTCTAGAAAGCATTTAACAATATGCTTAACTTTAAGCATTTTCTTTCAGTCGCACCAGCCTCAACAGGATTTAACAAGGCACTTAACATCCTCTCTGAACAAGGATACTTTCCTAGAGTTGGCCTTAACAAGGGAACTTGCTACTTCCTTTTGCTGTGCTTCTAATGCTCTTTGAGTTCTACCTCTTCTGCAACACCTCTGAGGAGCTGACTCTGCTTTAGGCAGGAAAAGGATAAAGGCAAAGAGCTAAGTAATTAGTCGTCATCATATCTTTGCGTACCATCCTGGTCATCCTATGGCCAGTGGTTTCTCTCATTCATCCACCCCTGGATCTTGCCCAGTAAATGTAGAAGGTCACACCTGGGGCCCCAGCACCTGCACCAGAGACTGACCACACATAGTATACCTCTGAAAAAATGAAATAAGTGCAGGGATGGGTCACTCAAAAGGTAGTGCAGAATCGCTAACTCCTTTCCTGCGTAATTGTGGCCAGCTGTTTGTCCACTTCTAACTATGCTTTTGCTGTTGATTTAAATTGTAACTCTACCAATATTTTCACATGGTCTTTGCTTAGAGGGAAAGTAAGCAGAAGAATGAACACTGATTAAGTGAAATGAAAGCAAATCTGTTTACTGATAATATAGGTGGCAACACTGAGACAGGTAAATGGTACTCAGGGATTGCTTTCTGCTCATGTTTATGATCTTCAATATATTTGTGCGTTTCTCACTTACTGCCCAGGCAAACTTTGTGTTTCCAAATTACAGATGTATCGTGACAATTTTGGTCACAACAAGGTTACAAATTCTGTCATTCAGCAGACCTACACTGCTATTTAGTAGTACTTCTGAATGTGATTTTACTGGTCTCTGTTCTCATTGGAGAATATACTAAAATTCAGATTAAAGGTAAATGCCCTCCTTATGCACTGGAGTTTTTCATAGCTTCTTCCTCACAGAAGCTTTTCTTTTCCTCATTTCATCTTGAAAGGTCATTTTAGGAACTAAAAAGGCCTGTTGCCAACTTTTTAAATAATTATGATCTCCAATAAAATGCCATCTATTTTTAACATTGTACTTTTAATGTGTCTTTTTTAAAGACACGAGTAGATTACTTTTGCCATGAATAATGTATGACTTCAGAAACTTTGAATGCTATGACATAAATTATCAACTACTTTTTCACTATTTGCTGATAAAGTGGGGGTGTTTTCCACACACTCTGTAGTCAGCTCATGTTTGGAGTTGGCTTCGTTTTGTTGCTGTACTTGAACGATGACATTTCATCATAGTTTATGCCACTTAATAGCATAAAATGTCAGAAGGAAATGATCATAACACTTCTGCAGGTGATAAGTATTCCCTGCCTGTACTCTGCGAAGTAAACCATGGTGCACTCTGTAAAGTAAAGGCAGACACCATGGCAAAGGTACTGGGATTAGGAACAGAGAATGTGACTGGTTTAGCAGATGAAACATCTAGAAGACACCTTTCAAAAAGCAGCTGAGGTATTTTAAGGATTTCCAGGGATGGGCAATATTGATGAAAGTCAGAGAGAGTCCCCTAAGCTGTGTGCAGGATCTGGTGGAGTATTATGGTTGGACTTCCCAACTGATGGCTGAGTGACTGGGGCAGAGCATCCATGGGCAGTGCAGAAGTGTTTCAATGTCCTCATTTGCCAGGGTCAACAGTAGTGGTGATGTATCTAAACTAGTAATTCAGACACGAAGTAGGAAAATACTGAAACATTTGAAAAAGGGAGTGAGAAGAATAATGGAGTGCATAGCTGAGACTGTATTGTGGCAGTTAAATATTCAGCTGGCTTAATGTGCTTCACGAAATAGTGATGTTTAGGATGAAGAGAAGAAAATTAGTGGAAGTAGAGAAAACCAGATAACTTTTTTTTCAGGCAAGAAGCATATTAAAGCAAATAGAGAACTGGAGGGGGAGAGTCTGCTGGGACCTGGAGCTTAGCAGAGAAGTGGTAAAGCAAATAGCAGGAGTAAGAGAGAATAAGAGAGATGGAAACTGAAAGGAGAAAATAGCCTCACAGCACATGGAAGCAAAATATCTGGAGGAGACCCTTGGGGACACTAGAGTGGATTTATGTCCTGCAATTATAATTAGTGAAAATGAGGGGATAAAATGAGATTTTGAATTTTTAGGAGCACAGGACTCTTTCCGAGTTTTAAAATAAGTTTTATATTGTCCTTGTCTGCTAATTTCTTTCTGAACTCCCTCATCCATTGCTTGTCGTTCCAGAAAGTACCTTGCCCGTATCACACCCTGGGATGAATTCTTTCAGTGGAAGAAAGAAAAGGAAGAAAACTCCAGACAAATTTCAAGATCCATTCATAAAAAACATAATAAATATCAATAATTTGCATGGTCAGAAATAGCACTGACAATAAATAGGATGTGGCAGCTGGAATGAGCATATCAAACAATGCTCATCGAATGATCAGATTTGCAGTGGAACAAGAGTATTTGTGTTTTTAAAAATGCTTTATGGCTGTCAGTTCCCTGGAAGAAGCTTGTAGTTTGCACCGAAATTTCATGAAGCAGTTAGACAGGCAGAAATGTGAACCACTCTCATACTTGGAAATCTAGAAATGTATGAATCCTTTGGCAGGCTCTGGATGCTGCAAAATGGGCCCTACATTTGCCTAATAAAGCAACACTTGCTACATCTATATGCCTTTTGGTAAAGAAGACAATGAAAATGTGAGGAATTTGTGTCCTTGAGTCCACACATCTTATGAATGTTTATAAGAGCAAATATTCATTAATTTAGGATGGCTGTGTTTTAAGGATGTGTTGCAACTTGTTGTTACCTCGGAAATCACCCAGTCAAAATCATCAGGAATTTTTCAGATACCTAGTCATTGGATACTTTGCATAAACAATCTGAGTAACTTCAGAGAGTGGACAGTCTTGGATAACTCAGAAAAGGTGGCTGAATATTTCAAATATTTTACTACAAATAATTTATTGTAGACTAGCAGCTTTAATGTCAAATCCAGATAGTTGTACAATAATTGAGGATTCATAAAATGTTTCTGGGAATCACCATGTAATTACCATTGTCTCCAGTGGTGGTACAGGAAAATAATATGCAATATTTCAAGATATTTAATTAAGAAGTGTCAGTGAGTTACCCTGAAGATAACTTCTATCACCCCCATATGACAGGCTTGTGTATGACTAGATGATGGATGAGTCCCCTCAGTATGAAAGACAGACGAACTGAGGAACATCAGCATGATATGCAGAACTGAGTATGATGAAGTATATATAATTGTTATTTACTCTTTAAAGGTGACCTACAAATACAATGCTTTATGGTTAGTTTTCTTGTCTTTATAATGCAATAAAAAATTCTAAAAAGTTCTCCAGTAGAAACTGTACTTTTGTCTTTCCTTAGAAATTGTCCATTTTGTTTTTCCCCAAAGACCTCTGATCCATGAGGGAAGTAACAGGTTTATGGTATCAGATATCAAGGAAAAAAAAATGTTTGTGTGAGGGTAATTTCTTATGTGGTATGCTTTGGATGTGGGAGCTGTTATGAATTCACTAGTGGTTCTGTGTGGTTCACTAGTAATGTCAAAAGCACAACCCATCATCCTGGTCTTGGGAATCGTAGAAAAAGACTTGTAGCCTTCATGATGAAAATGTAATATGAGATCAGGGGCAAGACAGAAAAGAAATTTAAAGAAAAATGGGTCTCCTAATAGTTATTTCTGTCGAAGGAATTAAGGAACTACCAGTGTCTATTTATGCTATTTAGCATAAACAATGGACTTCTTGTTCCTTGCTCAAGTAACTGCTCTTACATTCCGTGGGCTGCATTACCTTACATTTTGACTAACTGCAGTTTTTCTCACTGTCACCACACAGCTGACTTGATCACAGCCTTCAGTTTTGGAATCCTTGCTTTTTACTCTGACTCTTGCTTACCAGCCCATTTGTCTTCTACTCTATCAGTGCCCTTCTCTGTGGACCCTAAGGTGATAATTACATTAGCTGTACTTCATCACGAGCTTGTTAGGGCTTGACAGTTGATTTTGGCTGACTATAATCAGCCTTGTCCCCACTTGTCATTGTCCCTTTGTGCAGTGGTTGAACATGACTCTTTCTACATTAGCAAGTAGTGTGCTCCATTAGGAGTGGATCTGCTGAGTGAAATAACCTGCACTGACCTCTGTGCTACGTGCGGTTTTGGAGACTTCGTGCTAGTTACAGCCTGGTCCTGTAGGCTGAATGCTCGTTAGTGGCTGAAGCACATCTTTGGGTTTGTCTTCATCTGAAAGAGGTCTGGTTCGTGTTCTCTGAGACAGGTCTCTTGTGGAAATCACAGTGTGTAATGGGGAAAGGGTTGGGAGATTTAAAAATGTTTTTCTGACCATCAGTGCTGAGGAAGGTACCTTTGCTGCTTGCTGATGTACCCAGTGTAGCACTGCTTCACCTGGTCTAAAATGAGACAGGATTCCTAGGGTTTCCTTGTGTTCTGGGTTAAAAGGCTGGTGAAAATATTTTTGTGGTTTTTCTACAAGTAAACCTTCCCTTCCTGTGCTCAATTATCAGAGGATAAATGCTCTTTTTTCTCAGTGTGTACATCCTGACAAAGTGTAATCTGGGTTTATTCCCATGGAAGCATCTCAGTGGGATATCCAGCTGACTTCAGTGGATAATCTCAAAACTACAACAGGTGAGCCTTCTTGTCCCTTCTACCTCTTCAAGATGGTTGGGGCCCTTTTTATTTCCTTAGTCATAAATTTGGACATGAAAAGGAGAATAATTGCACGCATCTACACTTTCTCTCCCTCTGCTTTTTTGTATATGTCAAAGAACTTGATCTGTGTTGCTGAAGCCCATGGGTGTCTCATCTTGGACTGTGTATATAATTAATTTAAAAATAACGATAAAATTAATAATGAAAGGATTTAATTAAATTTTGCCAGTGAGTATAAATTTAAAACAGACTACTGGAGTTCACTGAAAGATCCTGCACATTAAGTAAGAATAGGTGTGGCTAAGACAGCCACTGATGAGTAAAATTGTGTTTGAAGAAATTCTCTATTTATTTGACAGGAATAATTATTTGACGCAGGATTGAAAGCAAGGGCAGGGTCTACTTTTTGCAGTTGTTGCAATCATCAATGCTGGAAGAAGGGCAGGAAGTGTAGGGTTGAGAAAACTGGTTGTGGTGGATTTTGCATGCATCGGTCATGGGTCATGTGTTGAGAGCAGAAGTGTGTCCATTCTGATTCTTTCACTGCAAAACCCGTCATGAGAGGTCATTGTTAACACAGTATTTGGTTCAATGGGGCCTTAGATCACATCAGAGATCCCACAAAGGTGCTCAGAACACAGTGCCACTGTGAGGGAAGGCTCTCACAAATGTGGTATTTGCTGAATTTTCTGTGATTCTGAATGTGACCTGGTGCAAAACACATCCAAGCTGACTTTGAGTCTATTTTATGAAAATGTGGCATCACTATTCTAAACTCTTTCTTTATCTCTTTCTTTCTCATGTTTTTTCGCTTTACTTCATGCGGGTCTTTCATGGAATATCCATTATTTAATTTATTCCGTTCTGCCTTGTTTTCCCCAAACGTTTCTTAAGTAAAGCTTTTTTCTTTCTTCTGCATTTTAGGTCAAGACTAGAAACAACAATGATGCTTCTCTTTTTTCTAACACAAGCCTATACTTGTGAAGACTCATAAATAACTTTAACACCAATAAGCACAACTTGTTGACTGCACAGGAGACATATTTGTAGACGGAGTGAAAACATAAACAAAATGTTCTCATTGTTCCAAATCAAAAGAAAGTCGGCACTGGGTGAAAAGTTTATAAGCATCGCACATCACAAAAGTATCCTGAGATATTAGAAGCTAATAGCCAGATCTTCAGCTACAAAAAATGGTCTTAACACTGCTGATGTTGCTGGAGCTATGGCAATTCATACCAGACTGCCCTGGACTTCTGATTTTTATTCTGCATTTTACACATATTTTTTGTCACCAATCTCCATTTATATCAATGACAAATGCATATTTCACACGGTCAGAAGTAGACAAAGAGGTGCATTCATTGTTATAACTGATAAATTAGTGTCTTTGTTCAAACAACTTGCATTTACATTCACTGTTAGAGAAGGAAAAGCTTCTTAAAAATTTATAAGCTGACTATGCAGGTTAACTTAAATGTGCAGTTGTACAGTGTTGACTCAGGGTTAAATTTAGGAACACTTTGCAAAACTAGTGGAAAGTAGAGCATTTGTTCAACATCACAGACTTGCAAATGGTTGAGCTAAATATATGGTGAGCATTCAGTCACAGGTCAGACTCAAACTGTGTTCTCAGAGTGCTTTCCGTGCATCGATTGATCTAATTTTGGAGATCATTTTGTGTTTTATTCAAAATTAGACAAGGCTGTGAGGAAAACACGGACCCATGAGATACAGAAAAAGACTGCTACATAAAGCAAGCCTGATGCTCTGCTTCTCTTTGTGTGCCTTATGCAGCCACTTCTGGGAACAGTACTCGGCTACCCAGGGTCAGGTTCTCTCTGAGCTGCCTGTGAGATACCTCCTACAGTTACACTGGGCATCCCCAGCCCATGTGACAGCAAAAGGATTTTAGTTTATCAATTATTTGTTCAGAGGCCTCCCCCAGTTCTTTGCAAACTGGAATCGGGCTTTCAAACCCAGACATGTACTGTCTGAATAAATGTGTAATTCATGTACGTAAATGCACAGTGTACTCACATAAATCAGTTGCTCTCATCCACGGGTGACCAGGCAGCTGCCTAACTAGCCATGGTCCCATACAAATACCTTATTTAGAGACAAGATGGCATCCATAATTATGGCATCCATAATATGTGGATGTCATTTTATGCCCTTAAACTGATTAATGGGAAAATTATTTTTCACCCTTTATTTGTTTCACATTCTCCCGTCTCCCTCTAACCTGTTCCAGGACACAAAACACTCTGAAATGTCCATCCAGTCTTTCAGATTATAAATTCCTCTGAGTAGGAGGATTTGCTTTATATGTTTTCTTCTGTGAGCCTGGTGTACTCTCATGTGCTAGGGAAGTGCTTGAGGACATGCCTATAGTTCTCAGCAAGACCAGTGTCCAGGGGCCATGAATTCACATGCTGGCCCACCAGCTGTCTCCAGAAGTGCCATGTAGCCAGCCCTCAGACAACCACTGGTGCTGGAGATGTCCTAAGGAGCTTGGTCCTCAGAGGGTGTGCAGAGGTTGTGATGGCACATGCTGAGTTTGTCTTCCAATGAAGACACTACTTGAAGACTCCTCCTCACCCCTTATACAGGGTCCTTCTGTCACAGTGCACTGTTGGGGTAGAGGCTCATGTATTCTTATGTTAACTGATTTCAGATCTGATACCAGTCATATCTAACTAATTTTTTTAAACATTGTCTTGGGGTGACTCTATCGTGTGTATCCCCTATCATGCTCTATGTCCCAAAAGTAATATTGTGCCTTTTCTGTGCCTTTAAACTGAGCTTGAAAAAAACCAGCCGAACTTTCTATAGCGGGGGTTTTAATTCATTATTTAGCATCATTATCCTTTTCCTGTGTGTTTGTTAAAATAAATAGTTTTTATCTCTTTCACTTTCCTTCGAGGAAACATTTGTTTTTTTCCCGAACCCTGTGGAGGGGAAGGGTGGTTGCAACCTGGTTTTCTCTCAGGGGCTATATTACTAGATTTTGGCCAAACCGGCACAAACATGACCATCTAATACCTGTTCATTTAGCGCATCAAGTAGCTTTAAAGTCATTAAAGAATGAGATGAGTCCAGATTCAGATGTTACTTGAAAACAAATGATCACTCCTGCCTGGGTACAGGATGTTTCTGATATATTTTGAGACTGGCTGCAGAGTCCTTTTTGAATTTGTTATTTAGCCAATGACTTGCTGACATCTGAATCTGCACAATTTGCTATGAATAATTTAAACCATAGGGAGAAGAAAGTGTGCCTGAATTAAAAGACCAAAAAATGCTTGAAAATGCTTTCATGATCCTTTTTCTTGCTTAAAACTTGAAGATCAAACAAGAAAAAATTGCAGTTTTGAATCACTTCACACTGTACAAGAAACCAGCAGAGTTGCAGAGTTGAGCTCATTGGGTGTATCCACTTTAAATGGCATCTCTTTGTAGTCAGTCAGGAAAAAGCTGTAGACATTAATAAGCAAATATTAAACATTTATTTTGTGTGTTTTTACTTGTCTTCAGAGGATCACTCTGTTAAGCAATTTATGTTACTGGATAGGCTTTATTCCACCATTGTGTACAAATTACCTGTTGCTCTCTTACGAATCCTGCTTTTCTGTTTCCTTTGAAGCCAGTCTGAGCGGTGCAGAGCTTTAAAGAGTCCAGAGCAATACTGGAATACAACGTTGGAGTATTTTCTGAAGTTTATAAAGTGTATCACTGCTCTTAGGCTAAATTAGGAAAGTTTGAGATTTCTGCAGTAACCTTTGTTGTGATGAGAAGGATTGAAAACTTGGGGTTTGGGTTGCAAGTTAATAGGCGGTGGGGAGCAAAGGAATAACAGTGTCTCTCCCTTCTCTGAAGCACCATATCCTGGTGGTAGCAGATGGCTGGATGCTGGGATCAAAGAAATTATGTTCTCTTTCACTCTGATAATTGCAACACTCCTTGCTGACTTCCATGCTTATGATCATGGGTGAATGATATATTTCAATAGAAAAAGGTCCAGGAAAGTGTATTTTCTGTACAGTAATCAAGACAATAATAATCCTGGATAAAATACATGTGCTCAGGGTTGTAAACACAGTGAGCCAGTGCAGCGACTGTTGGGCTAGATGTGGCTGTTATTGCTCTTAGCAGTGAGATGTTCCTTTGCTGATGTTGTGGGTGAGTGAGCAGGGTTTGTGCAGCACATCCCTTCACAAGGCAAGAGGTTACTCCCATCCAGGTGGAAAGAGCTTTACTTGTGCTTTGTGGTAAAGAAAAAGCAGCTGGGAACACTCACTACAGACCAGTGCTTTTTTCTTAGCTGGCTATTTGCAGTTATCCAGCTTTTTTTAACCAACTTATAGGTGTTTTCCAGGTCAATTTTTATGGCTTGCTTTGATGTATGATGGGGGGACCGCATAGGCTGAATGTTTACTCCCATATTTTCTTGGAACAGTAAGTATTTAACAGCTTAACAGTGCAACAATGTGTATTTAATTCCCCCCAAAAAGGCCATTCAGTCATAAATATCTCTAGATTTTTGAGTACAGAATTTGAAGTATGAAGTCATCAGAGTCCATATTCCACGTGTGGATGTAGGAAGTAGCCAGGAGGCATTTCTTGAGCGTGCTGTGCTCAGATAGAGGTCACATAGGCAAATGGCCATGGCTCAGGCAGCAGTGAATTAAACAGCTTCCAAAGAGCACTTACCCTCCAGAAACAAAGAACTGACCTAAGCCATGACTGAAAATGTGTGTAAACTGCACTTATTTAACTCCACCACTGTTATACCAGGACCAGAAAAGACAATGAATGAGGGTGCATGTACAACAATAAAATTTCCTATTTGTTGACTTGGTGTCCTGCAACAGTGTTTCAGTCTTTTTTTCTTTCGTTCCCCAGGAATTTATTGTTTGTAAAATTCTCTGTGTAACTATGATTTCTTCTAGAGGATCATTAGGAAGACCTGTAAGCTGTTTCCTGACAGGAGATTGAGAGAGAAGAGAAAATGAACTGTTAACAAGAATGCTGCCTGCTGTCTGAATTGCCCTAATTCATGAAGGGACATAAAACTTAGACAAAAATTTACGGTGCCTTAGCCCTGGGAATGACTTAGCTGTTTAACAGCATGTTTTTGTTCACGCAAGTATAAATCTGGGCTGAACCAGAGAGTCAGCTGGAGCGCTGCCGTGGATGGACAGGGGCTCTTCAGGAAAGACCATCCAGGGGGATGGAGGGAGTTCTGTCTGAGAGCAGCAGGGATGCACAGCGCTCTGCCTTGGCATGGACAATGAGACAGCTCAGAACTTCCAAGTTAGGATTAGTGGGAATAATAATCTGGGTGGTTTTGAGCGGGGTTCCTCAAGAACAGATGAACCCTTCTGCAGATAGCTGGAAGAAGTCTCGTGTTTGCAAGCCCTGGTCCTCACGGGGGACTCCAACCACCCCAATACCTGCTGGACACAACATAGCAGGACACAAGTAATCTGGGAGGTTTCTGCAGTGCAGGGATGGTGACTTCCTGACGTGGGTGGTAGAAGAGCCAACAAAGGGAGACACCCTGACAGACCTGATACTTAACGAACATGAAGGCTGTGGGCAGCCTTGGCTTCAGTGACCATGGGCTGTGGAATTCAGGGTCCTGAGAGGTGGGAGAAGTGCCAAGATCAGTATCACAATTCTGAACTTCAGAACAGATTTTGTCTTGTTCAAAGACCTATTTGGAAGAATCCTGTGGGACATAGCCCCGAATAGATGAGCAGTCCCTAAGGGCTGGTTGATTTTCAAGATCGCCTCCTCCAAGCTCAAGAATGGTCCAGCCTGACAAGCAGGAAAGCAAGCAAAAGCGGCAGAAGGGCTTCATGGATGAACAAGAAGAGCAAGGAAGCCGTATCCTCACTGAAGGAGGAGTGGGGCAGAGAATATTTAAACAAATTGTGCATGCACAAATCCTTGGACCTGAAGGAATTTGAAGGAAACTCCCTACAGAAAGAGGATTCTGTGTTCTGAGCAGCTCTTCCACCTTTTTGTGACATGTGAATTTAGTTTTTTTCTTCTGAAAAGAAAAATCTACTGAAAGCCGATTTACTTTTCTCAATATAACCACTTCTCTAACCTTACAAACACATTTCATAGCTGCAAGGTGATAGTAAAATGTTCAGAGCTCAGTTTAAAACAAACGAACAAATATGCATCTGGGCAAGGAACAGAAACAATAATTGTAAACAACTGAATACACCAAGTAATCTGAAGACAAAGTAAACAGTTTATTAAATGTACATAGTTAACTACTATGTACTAAAACTATTGTCAAGAATAAACCACAAACAAGAAAAAAGGGCAATAAACAAGAGAGTATACCCTCAATGATAATTTGTCTGGCCCTACAGTTCAACATTTCTTAGGGCCATATTGACATATTTATAAGATAAATATTATATTTAAAAATTGTGATTGTAAAAAAACCCAGAAAGTGGTCCTGAAACTATATTATTTGTTACATGTGGGTTTTGTTTTTTTTTTGTGTCAGAATCTGTTAATTAACTGCGGTGTTATATTTTTGTGAGAGATATCAATTTATCCAAGCTGCTGTTCCATTTCAAAAGACCTCAGAATAAGATTCTTCACCTATTCAGTTGAAAGCTCACTATCCCACAGAGCCATTCTTTAATCACTTCAATGCATGCCTCCACAGAGAGCAGAAAGTGTTCTTGACTTTATCAAAATACATTTCTTCTTCCAAACGGAAAACTAATCCAGATTCAGAGTCAAAAGATCATCTTGCTTAGTTCTAAAAGGTTTTTTAATTTTTTGTTTCTGATGTTAATAAGCCTTGAAAGTTTGAGTATTGTTGCTAGTGTATACTTTGATCAGTGGATTTGAAATGCAAGCTCTTTGGCCACGGCCCTTATTTTCATTATGTTTAGGCAGCACCGACTACGGTGGAGATCAAACTCATTCGGAGGCCTCTTAATGTCAACAGCAACATAGAACAATTATAGAAAGAATATTAACAAGCACACAAGTTTCAGTGAGACTCTTTTTTTTAAATTTCTGTCCCTTACTTGCTCTGTGATTTTTGACCTGAGGTCCTCTATAAGAACTGAACAGAATTTTCTAAGTATTAGTATGTCTTCCTGCAAAATGTGTTTCTAAGTTGAGTTGGGTGATATAAATGTCCTCTTCCCAGCTGCAGATATCTCTGTCCAGTGACTTTCGCTTTTCACGCACCAGTAAGATAGTTTCTACCATATGACTGAGCAGGTCTGTGAGCAGCACAATAAAGGACACAAACAGATGAGAGTGCTGCAGCTGGCCATGATCCTATCCTCCTCTCCTGACCTCTGTTAGATGGTTTTGAACTTATTCAACTCAGCTTTACTCCTGGATCTGCTGTAACAGTCTGTTTGGTGAAAAACTTAAAAAAAAAAAAAATATATACTGGGGAAAAAAAACAAATGTGAAAAAACTTGTAAATGTAAGTCTTCATGCCACTCTTTTTCTCCACCCAGTGGAGTGGTTCAAAATGTGGAGAAGCCTGGTTAGGAAGTGATCAGCCTCCGGAAAGTGGCATTGGTGACTGCTTTCTTGAATTTAGGACAACAAAATGCAGAACATAGCACTCTGAGCATAGCCTGCCTGCTTCCAGCTTTGGGGGATACAGATGTCCCCAGCAGCTGTAGGAGCGGTAGCAGCTAGGAAGTTGAATAGCAGTTATTCAAGCTAAAGATGTTCTCACCATTTTACTGGCTTGGCTCTTAATTTGTTTCCAAAACCTGCAAGTGCATATTGTATCTTGAGAAACTATAGCAACTGGTTTGGGTTCTGGTTTTGTTTTCTTGCAGACTCCAAAGAGCATTATTTTAAAAGAGTTCTGTTTTACATTAAAACTTCATTAAAATGCATTTTTTCTATCCTTCTGGCACACTGCTTCTGATAACCGACATCCAAAAACTCACCTCACCCAAATGAAAGATTGATCTGATTCACATTTTCAGGAAAAGATATAATGAGTGATTGGTTGTGGCTTGAAAACTTGGAGAACAGGTCCCAAAATGAGCAGTATTTATGGCTGTTTTATAAGCACTTAAAAAATAGGATGGAAATACCAATGTAGCCTTGACTACCAAAGAGACTTTATAAAATCTCCATTTAAATTATAATGTCTTGAATTTAATGCATTTTAATGTTTTTAATTTTGAATTAGGAAGGAAAAGGAATTAATGACATTTGCACTGTGTGACTCTGCTATGTTGAAACTCACAGCATCTCATAATGGCTTATATGGCAGTAAAAATGGGCCTTAGGCTATTTTTTTTTCTCATTTGTATGTGCAAAGATGTCACCAAAGTCGCCTGTTTTCTCTCTGTAATGGTAACACAGTCCTTGTTTAAACTGTGGTTGTTATAAAAGTCAGTTACCATTATCTTCCTAATAGTTTTTATCATATGGTTGCACTTCTGAATCCACAGGATCTGCTGTGCTTGCTGCTGAGATGTAGTTGGAAATTTGGACACAAGTGGATATTTACCCATTTAATAAAGAAATGTATAAAAAAACCCCAACAGTTTTGGACATTCTGTATTGCACTTTGGTTTTCCATATCATAAAAAACCCCACTGCTGGAAGCACAGTAAACAGGGTGTCTGGGTGGGACTTGGCCGTGGTGAAGGATAAAGAAGTTCTTGTACTTTGGGGGTAAGTTAACTGGCATTTTTTGTTGCTTAGTGATTTATTAGGTTGCATTTCATCGTTTGTAGGTTCACTGGTTTGATTGTTGTTCTTTATGAGAAGTTCTAGTTATCATTTCTGGTTTAAAGGTAGTTTTGTATTTGAGAGGGGTGAAAGGTCAAAGGCCCTGTAGCTAAGGCAGTTAGGTTTCCTGTCTTTAATTGCTGTTAATGAATATTCAGCTGTTGAAATGCAGAGAAAAGTAGTTGAAATTGAAGTGACTAGTGACTGAGGGAGCCCAAAGAGTAGCAAGCTGCAGGACTTATCTGGAGATTCATGTGCTTTGTGTTTTATATATTAACTGTGTGAATAAGCATCAGGCTTGTGATGTCCATGAGGGGTTATATGGGGAAATCTTTTTTTTTCAGGAAATGACACCTGAAATAACTACAGAATCATAGAATCAGTTAGATCAGAAAAGACCTCTGAAATCATCAAGTCCAACCCATGAGTCAGCATGCCAACTAGACCATGGCACAAAGTGCCACCACCAGTCTTTTCTTAAACACCTCCAGGAATGGTGACTCCACCACCTTCCTAAGCGGCCCATTCCAATGTTTAATCACTCTTACTGTAAAGAAATTCCTTCTAATGTTCAAACTAAAAGTCCCCTGGCAGAGCTTGAGGCCGTGTCCTCTTGTCTTATCACTGGTTACCCGGGAGAAGAGACCAAGCACCTCTTGGCTACAACCTCCTTGCAGGCAATCATAGCAAGCAATAAGGTCATCCTTAAGCCTCCTTTTCTCCAGGTTAAACAATCCCAGCTCCCTCAGCCACTTCTCATAGGACTTTTGTTCCAGACCTTTCCCCACTCTGTTGCCCTTTTCTGGAGTCTCTTCAGCACCTCAATGCCTTTCTTGCAGTGAGGGGCCCAAAACTGAACACAGGATTTGAGGTGTGACCTCACCGGTGCCGAGTAAAGGGGGACAATCACTGCCCTGATGCTGCTGGCCACACTGTTGCTGAAACACTCCAGGATGCTGTTGGCCTTCTTGGCCACCTGGGCACAGCTGGCTCATGTTCGGTCACTGTCAACTGGCACCTGCAGGTCCTTCTTCCCTGGGCAGCTTTCCAGCCACTCTGTCCCCAACCTGGAGCACAGCCTGGGGTTGTTGTGGCAAAAAAGTAGGATCCAGCACTTGGTCTTGTTAAACCACATATTGCTGTTCTCGGCCCGTTTATTCAGCCTTTCCTCTGCAGAGCCTTTCTACCCTCCAGCAGATCGATACTCACACACAACTTGGTGTTGCCCATGAATTTAACAAGGATAGACACAATCCTTTCATCCAGATCATCAGTAAAAATACTGAATAGGACTAGGCCCAATACTGATCCCTGAGGGACATCACTAGTCACTGGATGTCAGCTGGATGCAGCACTATGTTCTTGGATGAGAAAATTCACTATGGTTCTTGGATGAAAAAATTCAAGGCTATGTATAACAATGTAATTCAAAAGAGTTTGAAAACAGCTAGGAGAAAAATGGAGAAAAAACTCCAAGGCAGGTCAGAACTTGTAGATACATAGTGTACTGGACAGCCAAACACCCACTGAAGAGGTGTTTCATAGAAGTACACCCGCTTAAGGTCAAGGCAGAAGTAGAACTTGGATAACTGAGAAGTCTTCTATCTAAGGAACAGACGAAATGTTTTCTGTACTGAGGAAAGAAGATGAGCTACCAGGAAGAGAAGATAACATAGCAGGAAAGAAAACAAGAATAGAAGCCAGTTTCACAAGAAGAGAGGAAAAAAAAGGGAAATAACTAGGGATAAAGACTCCAGGAGAGAACAAGATGATAGTGTATTAAAAGCAGAGAGCATGAACCGAGGGTGAGGAGAGCACAGAGAATCAGTATGAGGGAAGCCAAGTGGTGGAACACTAGCTCAATATTCAATAAAATGAAGTTTTCTTTGAGGATGACAGCTCCCTGAGATCCAGAGCTACAGACTGCGGCTCAGAAGAGGTATGCAAGGGAGTGGGGAAAATTTGTGACTCACCTTCACATTGGGATATTACCAGGTAACCTTGGCATCAAGCAAGCAATGGCTCAAGTGACTTTTAGCCCTTGAAGGGGGTGAAGCTGTGAGAAGATAAGGCAGTTAGACAGCACAAGATCTTGGGACATTTGGTCACTGCAATATTAGACTGGACATTAGACATTTACAAAGAAGGTGGTGCAAAGGTAACTCTGACTCCAAGATTCACAATTTCAAGAGGGAACTCAGCATACTAAAGGAGTAAGTGAATGTTGTCAGTGCAGACTGAGGAACTTGGGAACTAAGTGCAAACAACTCTGGGAATTTCTTCCTGTCAGAAGAATGCAAACTGTCAGAAAGCTCTTTTCTAAGCTAGAGTTAGTCCTTACAGATCGGAAAAAAAAAAGATTAGAAATAAATGGAACCTATACTGAGGAGAAAAAGTAATGAGCAAACAAACCTGGCTTTTGCAAGGTAGTCATTACTGATGTAAAAAGAATAGTGCTGGAAGTTCAACTAAGTTAGAACTGGGAAAGGATATTAAAATGAATAGAGGAAAAATATTTGCTTAGCTATAAGAAACTTAGGTCAAGGAACTTTTGTCTAAAATGATCCTCCTGGTTTGATCAAAAAATAGTATTATTTTGCACAGGCAGAGCAAGGATGATTTAAACTGACACAATGGAAGCTGAGAAGGGATGTAAGAACGCTGCCTGCAAATACATCTGGGTGGAAAGGCACCAAATAGGAATAAAAGGTCAGTCTGGATAATGGAGGAAAGTTTCTGATCATGAGAGCTTTGAGGCTGTGGAAAGGCCTTCAAGAGGGAATAAAGTAGAGCTGGAACAGTCTATGGATGACATTATCAGAGTTATCTATGACAGCAGGAATTTTTACTTGGTGATCTAGGTGTTTCCTTCCACTGCAATGTTACTTCAAATTTGAGGCTTAGCATAGCAAGTCTTTCTGCCAAAGAAGGAAAAGACAATTGTGGGAAAAAAATTTATTTTTCGTAATGACAAAGATGGGAAGTACAACAGTGGTTTTGATACTCTGGGTGTATAATTATTACAGGCTTATTATTAGCCAAGATTTTTGGGGTCCATGTAGTTTTAAAACTCCCTTCTTCAGTTACAATTCAGCTGTGGCTTATGGAATAATATTTATTTGGCTAGAAATGAAAATAGAAATGTCTCAAGAAAACAATGAGAATTTTTATTTCATGGTATAAAAATACTTAGGTTAAAAATGGACAAAACAAAATTATTTAAATATAATCTCTTCTAACAGCCTACCAAACCTTCACTCCCAAATTGAATTGAACTCAATTACATTTCTCCTTTCCCTTGACTGAAAGCTTTTCAGGAATCTCTTAGAAGAGCATTGGTCTTCAGTTCCCTTTCTTGCTTCTCTTGTTCTTTCTGCATGTCACTTTTTGTAGTGAAAATTGTACAACGATTGGAAAACACATCATGTTGTTTCAGCTGTGGGATAGATCAGTAAAGGTTACTTACTAATGTTTATAGCATAGAATAGACATATGTTCTGAAAATACATTGTTGAGGCCACCAAGCTATATGGGATATGAATGAAGAGGACTTTAACTAGAGCTGTGATGTGAAGCAGCAGCTCTATTAATGTTTGAAAAGAGTATTTTTAAATTCACTTGTGAATAAATAGGTGAATAAACTTGCAAGCTCCTCTGCAAGACAGAAGATGAAATGGACCTTGCCAGTATTCCTCAGCAATCTTAGATAGCAGTCAGTTGTTCTCAACAGGCTATGTCAACATTTTGCAGCTACTTAGAGGCAGCACTGCATACCCAAAGGGTAGGAAAATGTGGTTTGTAGTAGAACAGCTGCTGCTAATAATGCAAGTGATGAACTGAAATGAACAAGGGATGTTAAGTTTTTTAAGTTTCTCTATTCCCCTCTGGCTATGCTACCTATTACAAGACTGCTTTGATTTCACACCAGAGTATATCATGATTCAATGGGAACCACACTACTCAAACCAATATGAAATTCAAATCAAACAATGTATGTTTGTGGGAACAAATGGGATAGGATTGAAATCTTTTGTTCATGTGTTATAGTTTTCTTTACAATGAAGCTTTTGGATGGTTTTTATGTGTGTATAAAAATAATAATAATAATTAAAGAAAAGAATAGACAATCTGAGAAAAATGTCTTGCCAATTAGAAGAATCCTTTCTTTTATGATTTATGAAATTATTAGGCTTAAATTGAGGGATATCAATGCTGAAATAAGTGATTGAGAAATATGTGAGAGTGCACAGAAATGCATCATTTGTTTTGTGCAATAATAATTCATTCAGTTAGGAAAAAAATTCCAAAAACACTTCAATTGTAGTTGTGAGAAATGTCTTGTTACTTTAGGCGGAGTTTGTTAGGTGCCAGAAATAAAGCATAGAAGTCAAATCCAAAGATACTGAGTAACGATGAGGTGCACTTTATTAACTTATTTGACCAATTGATTTTAAACAAGGCAAATCTGAATTTAGCTCAGTTGTCAGATCTGGACTGTATGAAGCAGGACCGAGGGAATGCTGTAGCCTATTTTTTCATAATGCATCTCCTAAATTTCATCTTTTGACTCTTATTCATTTTGTTCCTCCTGAAATATTTGCAGGTTTTGTGGAAGCTTGGTAACTCGCCTGGATGTATGTGGAGAATGATCTGAATCTTTTAAAAGAAAATAGTGCAGCTTGCCCACAGCTCACAATAGCTTGACAAATGTCTTGTTTGGAGAACAGAGACCAATTCAGACTGCAGATAGATACACAGCTGCTTCCAGCTTAAGGTTTTGAAATGCTTTTGTACCCTTCAGGTGATTTACTTTCTCAACCTGGATTGGAATCTTTACTCCAGTTATACCTAGGCCATTTGATTCAGTGGTTATAGCAGAGAGCAGCTGGCCGCTATTTACTTTTGTGTTTAATTCTTGTTTTTCAGTTCTATTCATGTTTTAAAAAGCAATTAAAAAATTTTATTCTTACAGTGTTTTATATTATTGTCATTTGATTCTTTTTGATCTTCCTTCTATAGAGAGGCATCATTTGCCTCATCTTTTATTTGATAACCGCCTGTAGACTTATTGTGCTGTGTCTAACCTTCCCGCTAAAATTGTACCAGAAAGAGGGAATGAGTTCCCTTCCAGGCCAATTATCCCCTGAATCTTACGCATCTCTACTTTGGTATCTGTTTCAGTGTGCAAAATAACTTGACAAAATATTTTTTAATGTAATTTATGAGACTATCAAATCCCATTTTTTCTCTGAGAACTCTTCTTTTTCAACTTCCATGTGGATTTTTTTGTGTGCGGTATGTCCCCACTGGGAGGAAGTGCATGCGTGTTGTCCCACAACAAAATACCTTGCAGAAGTGATTATGCAGTTTTGACTTAATTCTGTAGACACACCAGCAAGAAATGTTTATTAGAAGTATAAGGAACGACTTTTCAGAATGCAGCAGAACCTTAAACCTCTTCAAAAATATAGTTAGCTATTTGGATTCAAAAGAAAGACATGTTTAATTTCTTTTTAATTCCATTCATTTTCTGCAACAAAGTAAAAGTTTAATTATTGCAGGACATTTTGTATTTTATCTTCTGTTTTCCATCCTGCCTCTTGGCATGAGTATGTCTTTAATGGCTTGTTTTTGAGAATTCAAATCCAGAAATGTTTTTATCTTGGGTGACAATCATTGAACTGGTGGCATCTACAAAGAACAGCTATAAAGAAACTAGTCAAAGGTAGGGTACCACAAGTTCTTTTGAACACGTGTAGTAGTGATGGGCAAAAGGTGGAAAAAAGGGACTGTTTGGCTTGATTAAATGCAGGTGTTATGAATATGGAGCAGAAGAAAAGACTTTATTAAGCTTAGGGGTTACTTAAAAATTTATGAGACTGTGAAAAATTCCAGCTCTTTCCCAATTAAAAGAAAATCAACAAGAATAAAAAAGGATCCTAGTAACTGTGAAAGAGCAAGAGGTAGCAGCGCTATGAAAATTTTGTTTGCTTTGTTTGCTTAAAGGGGCTTGGGAATTGACTCAGCCCTACCACAGCCTCAGTCACACCCAAGCTGAAATCCAGGGTCTCTCCTGCTTGAGGCTTTGCTGCTGCTGCAGAGAGTCTGTGTAATCTCCGAACAACCTTCTTGGCCGAGGGCATGTTACCATCATGCTCTGAAGCTGAAAGGTGACTTTAATAGTACCCATCACAGCAGTTGCCTGGCATGAATGTTCCTTAGAGAGGGGTCCTATGGCATCAATTCTGGGTGGCCTCAGACAGTTTTTTGCTACAAAGAGTATCACTTCCTGATACTCTTAGGAAAAAAATACATTGAGTTAGCATCACGGTCTGCTGATGGGAGCATGTGTATGAGTTGTTTCTGGTTTTGCTGCTGGACTTCCTCCTGTGCCAAGTGCTTTGTTTCCTCTGTCATTTGCGTCTGCAGCACACGAGGACATTACACTGCCCACTCACCTCACTGTAGCCTTGGTGGCTGCTGTTGTCACATGTTGGCCCTTTCCATAGTACTGTGCTCCTCAGGTGTGATTTGGAAAGGGTTTCTAAACTCCCAGAGGTTGTGACCCTGCTTGCTCCACGGGCAACAGGGCATAGTTTATGAATTCAAACTGTGGAGATCTGTTCTTCTCAGACTGCAGTCTCTGAGTGTATCGACACACAAACTGATGCTGATTTTCCAGCATCAGGGAGGGGACTAAGACACCATCTAAAAATATCAAACCCATTATATAATTTAATATTTATTTGACCAAAGAGAGACTTCTAAGGGGGATAAAAGTAGTGGTGACAACAGTGCTGCCTCTAAAATCAATATTTTATTACTCCTGTCTCAGAATGAGAACATAGCCATGTCAGAGCACAGCTGCTCTCTCATGGCTTTTCTTTTCCACTCAGCAGAGCGATTTTGAGAACTGCAAGTGTTTCCCAGGCACATCTATAAT
Organism: Rhagologus leucostigma; assembly: GCA_013397725.1. Lineage (NCBI taxonomy): Eukaryota > Metazoa > Chordata > Aves > Passeriformes > Rhagologus > Rhagologus leucostigma. The sequence continues at coordinate 537,886 of VZTD01003639.1, read as the reverse complement.
GCGCAGTGAAGTCTTATATGAAGAAACTTGAAGAAAGGCTGCCCTGAGATGATAATTCAGGGCCAGAAATCTGAGATAACTGTGGGATCCAGGACCCACTGGGATCAGCTCTTATTTCAGTAGAACAGTATGTACTAAGAGTTTTATGATTCTCTACTCTTTCTTACAGATATTTATGGAAGAATTTTATGGATGATTTTTTGGGTCTGCATGAAGGGATAATTGTAGTATTTTCTTTAACAATACTAGGTGATATATTTGCCCTGTCATTCTTGAAATGAATGGAAATGAATTGCCTTTAAATTGTACATGGAGTGAAAATTGGCCGAAAAGAACATTGAACAACAACAAAACACTCCCACATACAAAAAAAACCCCCCAAAAACCGACATCTTTTCATCACTCTTGCACATGTAATGTGGAACTAGCTGCTCATTCTCAGCTCTTGCCCAATCTGTGTGCCTCACCTTGCATAGTATGATTGCAGAATATACATTTTCTAGGGAATTAGCAGTGATAAATATTGATATTAACAGTGTTAAACACATAGTAGCAGCAGTAACACTGAAGAAAAACCTTGGTGATTTTCAGCAAAGATTGAAGAGCTCCCACAGAATGTTTTCAAATCCCGCTGCAAATCCACATCTCCCAGAGTAAATGGCACTTTGTAGTCCTTGGAAATTACATCTGGAAGTACTATTTTCTGTACAACCTAGAAAATCTAGTCTCTCAGCTCCTCTGGCTCTCCAGCCTCCAGAATTGCTGCTTGAATGGATATATTGTGCAAAATCAGATTGATTTGGCATACAACAGGGTGCTCTCATCTCGTCGCACAGAAAGCCAAATGCTTCATTAAATATTTTGCCAGTTCTACTTTTTAGAAACAGCACTTAACTGCACAGTTACTACAGCCATTACAATCCATCGAACGGCTGCAATAAATTGCCTGTCACCCGAATGGGAAAGTTTACATAATAGAACAAAATACAAGCTTTTATGCTACTAGCCATTGAAAAAAATATATACATTTACACAGTTTGAATGTTAGATAAAAAGTGCTGGCATCACAGTAGTACAGCCAGGACTGCAGATAGAAATTAGTATTAATAGTCCCTGCCTTTCTCAAAAAGGGAGCTTTTAATTTCTGTTTTTAAAATTAATACTGCTACTTCTGAGTAATTCAGTGAAAATAAAAGGGCCCAGTTCCTTTTTCTACAGCTAGCTGTCCTTCGAAGTAGACATTATTGTATAGTATGGACTTAGACAGAAGCCCAAATTCTGACTTATACTGATGTGGATTTTTACCTGTTCTTCTCACCCCAGTGGTCCTTACATGGACCTGCTTCTGCAGATGCAGAGTGTGGAAAAGGGACCAGAAATTAGTAACAGACACCAATGTTTTCTTATTGCAGACAGATATGCCTGGTGTCCATAACTGAAAAACATTGCATTCTAACATACATAATTGAGTAATGAGACTGAAGCCACGTTTTTTTGTTGGAGAGCATTTCCACAGCAGGCAGGTAACTAATTAGACTCTCACAGGTCGAGGTAATACATTCAGGAAAGCCATGTCTGCTCACAGAGCACAAGTAGGGCATCCTCATGGTGAGACACTTGCCAGTGGAGGTGATGCTACAAAACAGCTCTTTTTCAGAGGGATTATAGCTGGGCACTGCAGTTTTCAGGTGGCAAAGCCTGCAGCTCTGAAGAGCAGTCTGCAGGCAAGAAAAACACTCACCTGCCTCATGGCCAAGCAGGAAGTTTCAAAAGCCAACCAGGCTACTGTTGCAGTTTCCTGGTGATATAGAAAGAGCTGGGATGCTACCCTCAGATGCAGACAGCAGGAAAAGTGGTGTCAGTGGGTGGGACAGCTATGGCCTCTGAAATTCCAGGACTGGTGATAAATAAAATTTAACAACTTTCTTCAAATATAAATAGATTTTTTAAACATGCATACATCTATACAAAGACAAATAAATACATTCAGAACTTCTGTCACGGAAAAAATTTTTTAGTCATTTTCAGCTGTTCTTTTGTTGCTTGAAGTGTCTCACAGGACTTACTGGTGTTTGCCCAGGGTAGTCTGGGCAGGTCATTGTAAGTCTTGCAAAGAAAGGCTAGGCACAGTACCCTTTAATTTTCCTGGACGAGCTTGGTTGAATCACTGGGGAAGCCATCAGTGAGCTATTCATAAGCAGGGACTTTTAATGTATTATGTTCTTCATATATGTTATGAACTTGTGTGGCCCTCTAATTACCATCCAATCATCAGAGCATCAAAGCGTCTTACTTTGTTTACAGTTCTGAAAAACCAGAGTCAGGTTTTATGAGCCTGACAATATATCCTTTTTTTGTTTACATTATGTGATTTCTTTTTAATCACATGAGAAGAAACTTTCCACATAATCATTATAATAAACCTTTTGTGAGACTTTTAGAAAATCATTTTGTTCTTGCACTGCTGAAAATGGATGCTGAGTCCTACTTATACGTTCAAAAATAAGTCCTTAAATCTTTTAAAGTACAGAGGGCTTGGGGGACCTCCCTGTAGGTGCCCTTGTTTATATTGCCAGAGTTTAGCTAGTGGTTGCAAAAACCCAGCACCCAACTTACTAATGAGCTTGTTTTGACAGGACTGCATAGCTCGTTGCTTATTAATGCGGTGTTGCTGGCTGGATCATGCCACACTTTCTGGAACTGTAAAAGTGATTCAAGAGACTGTATCAAAACCAAGCTGCAAACATAATTTGGAACCAGACTCACTGGATTCACAATCCAGTTCAAGTAATCAGGACAGGACTGCCATTTTTCCATGCACTGCTATTCTCTTCAGCTCAAAACTTTGAGAGTCTTCAGTATGCTGAGAGAAATTTATCCTGGGGATAACTCAAATGAAGTGAGTGAAGTCACAGCAGGGATTCATTTGGCTCATTGCTAACATCTTGTCTCCTACCAGTATGCTCTGCATTGCTCAGCTGACACACTCTGGGATGTGATGAAGACAGAAATGGTCAGTTCAGCTTTCAGGCTCCTCTATCTTTTCCACGACAAATTGAGGTTTTTTTATTTTTAAAATAAGAGGAGTATAAGTGCTGTGGGCTGAAAAGAGTTTAGAAACCAAGCAATGTCAAAGTCATAACAGAGGGAATTGCAATGATCAGCAGGGAGATACCGTCCTCAAACTTTTTCCTCCTATGGTGCTAGGTAGTTGAAATTTTGCAGTGTAATGCATTTTGTTAATGTGTTTAGGGATTCATGAGGCCTTCATGATCCTGTTGACTTGCCATAAAGCATCCTATGGGCTTTTCCATATGCAGTATTTCTGGAAGAATCCTTTTTCCTGCTCAATTTCTAACTGCAAATGTATAAAATTGATTGGCATCAAACATCATCTATGACATCAAAAATCTCTGACAAGCTTGAAGAATTGATCCATTTGGCCTGAGAATAAATCCGGCATTGAAGTCTCAACACTACCTACTTGAGGATGACCTCAGGGCATGTTTTGCAAAGAATCTTTATTAATTTAGATTTAGAAATCTCCAGAATGAATACAGTAGCTCTGTTTTATTATTCCATTCACACAAATACATAGAGGGAAACAATGGAAATTGGCAAGTCTGAAACTTTTCCGTTTTATTTTTTTAATTAAAACATTTATGACATGGTGATTACATTACATACATGCATGTGCATGTGTATAGATACACACAGACACGGGGACGTTTGTGAGCATACGCACACAGGGAAGTATGTACACCTTTCCCCCTGAGGAGCCATTTCTATCTCATTGATTATATGAAATTGCCCTTAAAAATCATGGAGAATAGGTTAAACAAAATTGTCACTGTAAATCCATAAAAAATATCTTAAGATGACAAGAGTTAAGTTACATTTCCAGTTTATGGAGGAGATAAGAAAATGCCAGCATTACACAAAACTTTGCCAGTATGTCTCTGCCAAGACAACATAAGTCTGGAGGTGCGTTGTACTATGTCAGACCAAATCTCTGGGGATCAAGACTTGAAAAACAAGAACTCCCAACTATATACTCATGCAGTTCTTTCTGACTAACTGTATCACCTCCAGGACTGACAGGGGATCATTACAGTGGATGAGCAGTACACTCAGCTTCTTCTGGTTTTGGACCTCTTCAGCCCAAGAGCTCCAGAACACCTTGTTTGTGTTGCTCTGATACACACTTCTGAGGGGTTCTAAGAAACTTATTTATCTACAAGTCGATATGTCTGTCTTACTATATATATAAGCACAGTATGGACTTGCCTAATCTCCTCTGTGAGACTAAAATATTGTCTTTTATTTGTAGAGCTCCCACAGATGTCACTGGAATTATTTGGATATGCCTGAAAGCCAAACTTGGTGTTAAGTTCATGAAAGTTAATAGTATCAGTAGAATACTGTAATTAGGAGATCTCCTATACTTAGCAGGAACAGTAGGATTTAATAACTTATGATTTCAACTCTGATAGACATTCATGGGGTTAGAGTAAGCGTATTTCTTTTCTGTACTAAAAGAACCTGCACTGACTGGTTTTGTTCCAAATATTTCACATGATTTATAATAAAAGCTCTTTTTTCTTCTGTGAAAATGAATCCAAGAGACAACTTTTCTTTTAAAAGTATTTCAAATGGTTTTAAATTTGCTATCTGTATGCATTGATTAAATAGAATAATCTTCAATAAGAATAGGAGTGCATCTAAATACTATCTTTTTATTTGTACTGCTAGGTATTCAGCTATGCTATGCCCCTGTAACCTTTCAGCTCTCATTGCTGGAATCAGAAACAGGAGACTGTGGTGTGTTTTCTTTGGCTTCATGATAAGACATAATTGGTTTTGTTTCAGTCCATGTTGCTTTCACTGACATGGAATTTGGCTTCAAAAATTAGCTTTGAAAAAAATATAATATCTCAAATTGAAGAAAATTGACTTAAAGAAAGATGTGCATTATTCTGCATGCATTTTTTTCTGTATTATATATTCATATGGTATCCTAAATACTAAAAACTCTTCAGCCTTGGCTGAGTTAAACAGAAAACACCATTTGACCGTTATTGAAACATCTGATAAATATTAATTTCTCTGTTTTTGTTGAAAAGCTGAAAATTGTTCACATTTCCTACAGTTTCTTTCCCTGCAAATGTTTGATTCTGGGCCAATGAGATAATTACATGATCTTTCACTTTCCTCTGAAATAAAAAATGTTCACATAAAACAAGGCCATTATTAAGCGCACTATGACTTACAAGAGTCTTCAATGTACACTAAACATACCATGCTAAATCTTACTAAAAGGGGGAAGCAAGCTGCTGTGCTGATGATGTTGTGATCCTTTCTAATCACCTGTGCTGGGATTAACTCATCTAAATTTTGTCACCTTTAAGGCAAAGGTCTTGTTTTAGCTGATCACTGCAGCTTCTGCTATTCTAAGAGCAGTGAGATGAGCCTGGTCCCTGTAGTGATACCAAAGGTCTGGAAAGGATTTAAAGAGTACTGAGAAGAGATGTTATAGGGAGAGGCAGAGGGAATCAACATGCCACGAGGCGTGGGATAACCCAAAGGGGATGAAAGGAGAAAAGGCAGAGTTCCTGTTCAGCACCGGAAAGGAACGTTGAGGACACACTTCATTAAATATTTCCATACTGTAAACAATAAATAAATGTAGGGTAAGAAGAGTCCCTCAAGGAAAGCTGTAGCTGGCTTGTTGCTTGGGAGATTTAGAAGTACAAGCCATCAGAGGAGAAACCAAGACAGCTCAGAGGAGGGCTTGAATTTCTTTACTAGTCTGTGTTTTTCTATGTAAAGACTAACAAAATTAAAATGATCACTAATAGAAAGGCATTTATAAGACTTTCTCATTCTGTGGAAGATGAATTTCTAGTTTGTCAGAAATCCTGCCTCCTCAGGAGACCCATCATGATGGTGTGCTCCAAAGTGGGGTTTCTTTTCAGTTTTTTCTGATTATTCATTTCCTTCATAATGTGGATGTTCCAAAGTTTTTTTAAGTTTTATTGCCTTTCTGTAAACAGCTAATGCACCCGTTGATATGGAGGTGGCTTTCTCAGAGATCTACATCCATTTGAATATACAGTTTTGCTAAGAAAAAAAGATAGAATTAGGAAGAAATTCCTTACCATGAAGGTGGTGGAACAGTTTGCCCAGAGAAACTGCAGATTCCCCAGCCTTGGAAGTGTTCAAGGCCAGGTTGGATGGAGCTTTGAAAAAACCTAGTGGAAGTTGTCCCCTCTCATTTCAGAGGGATTGGAAAGAGACGATCTTTAAGGGCTTTCCAGCCAGAACCATTCTAGGATTCTATGACATTTAACACTAGTTGTTTTGGCAATTAGAGTAGGAAGATGGTCTCATGGGTGTGTTTCATGAACACTTGTCACATTTTCTTTGAATGTATTTAGATTTATACCATGTAATGCACATCTTTGCTACAAAGTTAAGAAGTGTGTTTATATATCTTCAGCATCCTATAGCATACAGATGTTTGAAGAAAATACCAATAGCAAGAACAACAAGAGCATTTTCCAGGACTCTAAAGTAACAAGACTCCATGAAATCCTCTTCAAGTATATAGCTCTTCACCAAGTGTTTCTGCAGCTGGGATGATTTGGGGCAGATGCAGGCTATGAAAACAGGTAGCTTGTTGATACAGAGACCATCAGATCTCAATTGCTTGGATGAGAGGGAGAGAGGCATCTGTTTAATTAGCTGTCCAAGTATAGAAACCTATGAATAGACCAAACTTGTTCAGAAATGGCCACTTCTGGCAAACTGATAAATTCTGCAGTAATTTGCAGAATTAACAAACAGGATCAGATCAGTAGCTTAGCGTGGAATTAATTATGATTATCTGTAGAACCTCAAATTCCTTCTAATCTTCAGAAATTTTTAAAAACCAAGTAAGGATAAGGTTAAGACATCTGATTTCTTTAACACAAAAACCCCTCAGAATTAGACATGGGTGTTACTCATAGTTTGATGAATTCTCATTTATTTTTTAGGAGCAAATGAGGTATCTTTAACAAAAAGCTTAAAGAATTTCATGAAGTGTGCTTTTCCAGATGTACAATATTGCTGGTTTGCTTTTATACGGCCGTCATGAGTTTCAAAGTAAATTTAACCTTAATTATGTTGAAAGTCTCTGTAGATTTTTTAAGTAGCTGCAAATCTTCAATGCTGAATATGGAGCAACAAATTTCCTATTAGAGAAACATATTGTTAATTTGTTAAACAAGTCACACCTGATTGCCAGTTACACCTCATTGGTATGCTGTTAAGAGAAGCCCCTTCACATTTAGTTAGGTATTGTTCCAAACAACTTGCCAGCAAAGATTTTTCTTTGGATCTTGGAAAGCAATATTTTATACTTACTCAAAACCAATAACATTTGAATGACAGTTATTTTCAACTTGGGATTTTGACAAAGACTCTTAATTGTTATTCCCAGGCAAAAATCTTCATTAACAGGGAGTCTGGGTTATGAATATTTATCAATTACCTAAGGAGAGAATCCTTGAGAGGAAATGTTATTTTCTAAATAATTCAACCTATAAAAATTAGTCTGGGAATTCTTAAGTTTACATTTAAAATACATATGAAATTCTTAAAACTATTGAAACCTGAACTGCTTCAAATCCTGATTTAACCACTGCTTTGCCACTGTCCTTGTACCCAAGCACCTGCCACACTTGGTCTTCATGATTCAGGTTTTTTTTCTCCAAAGACAAGGAAACCTGGTATTTTGAATCGAAGATAGTTCACAGAGGGATGGTTGCGTTTGGGTGCAGCTAAAACAGGGTCACTCACATGGGCTTTTAAATTTAGTCTTGTCTTTTGACTTTAAGAAACCACTTCTTAATAGTGTTTCTTTCTTCCTTGTTTGTTTTTTTTCCCTAGAAATAAGTAATAGCTGAATAAAGTGAGAAGGTTTATGAAAATCACAAGGCAAAGGACGAACCAAACAGAAGGAAGCAAAGCGTAATATTTTCTCCCTTATTTTAACCTACCTCATCACATCATGATCAAAAGCAATGGATACTGATGGGGTATAGTTCCTTTCAAAAAAAAGAGACAACACATATTCAGAGAATGAAACAAATTCGTTTGAGGTTGCCAGATTCTTTGCACGTAACTCAGTGGATGAATGCAGCGCTGATTGAATCACACAGTTTTCAAACAAGATATTAATATTTCATTATTTTACACTGGTCCTTTGTTTTCACTGTATTATTTAGACTTTGAAACGTGGTACAAGACTTTAACACTCCTGATCCAACCCACATTTCAAATACATGAACTAGGTAAAATGGTCATTTAATGAGAACAGAAAAAAATTGGCAAATAAATTTATTTATAGAATTGCTGAAGTACCTCATCCAGAGTTGCAGTCCAATGAAGGACTGTAGCTTGTCATTGTTTATCGTGCTTTAGAGAAAATGTCATGTGAATTTCTCTCTGCTGCTGTCCAATTATAGTGCAAACTATCAGGGTAAGTGTGGGAAAACAGAACTAACAACCACAGGACTTACTGTTGCCTGCATGTTGCACAGCTGTCTCTGCTGACTAAACCACAGGTACTCCATGCCCTTGCTTAAAGCCCTGGTCCTGATTAGATCACTATTTAAACCTATAGTCATGATAAAATACAAGTTTCTGTCAGCTGTAGTTGCAAGGGAAAACTTGGAGAGCTGAATGTAATTGCAAGCAGGTGCATGCTGGAGTCTGCAGGCCTGAAACAACAGCCCTGAGAGGTGCACACAACACTGGAGTGCTAATTCAGGACTCAATGTTTTGTGAAGCTCAGCACCAGCCCAGCAGAAACAGGAAGAGAAGAACACTAACCTATGTTGCTTAATAAACATAGGAAGTCTCCCAAACATTGCCTGCAGGAAGGAAAAGATGGCAAGCTCTGCTCTCAGGGCTGGGAGGAGGCAGAGTGTATTTTTCACCTCTTGAAATGGAAGTAGACCTGCAGCGTGGCAGGACTTGTGGATTGCCTTGGCTGCTCAGTAGGAACAATGTTTGTTGGCAATAAACTGCTACACACACTAAGTACTGCTGGTTTTCTAGACAGGAAATTGCAGAACTATTTATTTCTCTGACCAAATGTTGAAAAGTGGGTATGTTCTCCACTGATCTTTACATTTTCATCCTAATACCCTAAAATCCTGATGATGGATGTCAGTCATTGCGCAAGTATATCTGTTTTACTGTGTGTCTAAATTTTAAGGTGTGCTTTCAGGAATTAAACTACCAAAAGTAAATATGTAACAGTATATTCAGACTGATGGATATTTTGAGACTGTGCCATTTACCAGTGCTGAAAATGCATTTTCTGTGCAATGGATGGGTTATTGCAACACAATTGAGTCAATGCATCTGGCTGATGCTTTATTCCCAGTCATAGCTTCCCTTTGGCATTTGTCGTCTTGGTTGAGCAGGAAAATCCTTAGTAACTGACTGTTAGGGTTATATCTTAGAGTGTGAAGACATGGAGATTTCATTTTACCTTTCTGTACAAGAAAAAGAAGCCAGTTTGACTGACTTATCATACAAGGGAGAAGACTGCCAGCTCTTGGAATCCATCCTGTAGTTATCTTTCACAAATTGGGTTCAAAAAGCATTGTCTATCATAGCTATAGAAATCCTGAAGACACTAAAACTGTCAAGTTTGGTCCAGGGGCTCTGTTTGTGGTGGAAAAGATGCTTCTCCATCATCATTAAAAGTCTATTCCATTTTCCATGAGGGAACTTTGAAAACAGTGTGTTAGCATCAGATTTAGCTGTGTGTAAATAGAACAAGTTGTAATCAAAAACTGAACATATGGTTTCCAATTTGGGATTTCACTAATTCTCTTCATAATTCATGAGAGGAAAAGTGAGGAGTAGATTTTAGGATTGCACCACTTCACGAAGCTTTGCTTCAGAAACGTCACAGGTTATTAAGATCCAAAAGGTGTGTTTAGACTCCCTGGAATGAATCAGTTCTTGCCTTACAAAGACACTGTTGTCTCTGTGCCATCTACTGCGCTGGCAGCTGGATGGCAACTGCAGCAGCCATGCTGTCTTTCCAGCCCCTCTCCTGTGTAATCCTCCACTCCTGCCTTGCTGCTGTTTTCCCCAGTCTAACATTTAAGCAATTCAAACTGAAAGTATCTGACTGTTCTTTCTCTATCAAAATACAACCACTGGAAACATAATAGCAGGGAAGCAGCTAGGCAACAATTAATTTTTTTTTTAGTGTTTAAAACACTTTGCTTCCAGCAGCACAGTATTTGGAGGTACAAAAGAGATACTAAGCAGAGATGAACTGGATGGGGAGGGAATTTAATGGGTTGAAAGATAAATGACAATATGCCGAAGGGTTATGAGAGCCATCTAGCGATAAATACACTAGGAGTGAAAAAGGTCACTCTGAATAAGTGAATGCAAAAAGTAATCAAGCATTAGAAAGAGGGACATGTCATGTGTAAAGAATGAGGTACTGGAGTTAAGAGTATAAATACTGATAAGAAAAAGAAAGTGGGAGAATGAAAGCAGATTGCCCAAGAGCTTTAGAAAGTTCCACAATAAAATTGGCTCCAAGAACACCAGGACAAAGAGGTTGGTCGGAGCTGCTGAAAAAGGCAAGGACTGCCATAAGGGAAGCAGATGCCCGGGTCCAGCCAAGGAGCAGCCAGGCAAGTCAGAGTTGGAGTGAGGAGGCGAGGGAGTGGGCACAGCACAGCCTTTCTTGGGAAGCTGTTGTGCTCAAAGGTATCCCCTGCAGCCTTGGGACAGCTCTAACAGAGAAGAGCAGTGGCTGCAAATGGGGCTGAGGCCAGGGGCACAGCACAGATGTGTCCTCAGCAGCCCCTTGCTTGCTGTACTGCACTGCCATCAGGAAAAGCAGAAGCCGTGTGCCTGCAGGAATTGCTTCGGGCTGGTCATGCTTGTTCTGCAGTCAGATTCTGCACAAAGCCTCTGTCTGGCTTTCAGGGAAGATCTACCCTGACATGCAGCAATGATAGCTTGCTGGGAATGTTTTTTACTGCTACAAGACTAAATCATATGCAGAGCCTAGTCATTTCAACACCCACCTGGTTCAGTTTAACACAAGACCTATTTCTATAAATTTTACAAGTCTTCCATATGGCTTATACAGAAGATTAATTTTGGACCCCTACTGCATGTTTACATCTTGATTCTGGGCTCTTTAATACGTAGTTAAAGATGGAAAAAATCTCAGGAAAAAAGCCCTGTGTTTCCTGCCAGCTTGTCTAACTAGCTCTTATCAGCCTGTCTCCTGGCTTTGAGAGAGCTGTGGGCTCTAGGCTTTTCATCTCTGCATGTCATGACAGCCCACAGGATAAGGACACAAAAGTGGCAGCTATAATGCCAATGTTTAGCCAAACAAGATGAATGCATCAGAAACATGATCTCACTTGAGGGAGGGGATGCTATCCAGAGGGACCTGGACAAGCTTGAGAAATAGGTTTGTGTGAACTGCATGAGGTACAAGGTGCTGCACCTGGATGGGGGCAATCCCCATTATCAATACAGACTGAGAGATGAACAGATTGAGAGCAGTCCTGCCAAGAAGGACTTGGGGGTGCTCATGGACGGATGGAGGGATGGATGAAAAGCTGGACATGAGCTGACAATGTGCACTTGCAGCTCAGAAGGACAACCACATCCTTGCCTGCATTAAAAGCAGCGTGGCCAGCAGGTAAAGGGAGGTGTTTCTGCCCCTCTGCTCTCATGAGACCAGCTGGAGTTCTGAGCTCTGCTCTGGGGCCCTCAGCACAGGAGAGAAGAACCATTTCGAGAGGAGGGCCACAAAAATGGTCAGAGGGATGGAGCACCTCTTGTATAAGGACAGGCTAAGAGAGTTGGGATTGTTCAGCCTGGATATGGAAAGGCTCCAGGGAGACCTTATTCTGGCCTTTCAATGCTTAAAGGGAGACCCTTATAGAAAGATGGAGACAGATATTTTAGCAGTGCCTGTTGCAACAGGACAAGTGGCAATGGTTTTAAACTAAAATAGAGTAGATTTTGACTAGATATAAGAAAGAAATTTTTTATGATGAGAGGGGCAAAACTCTGGAACAGGCTCTCCAGAGAGGTGGTAGATGCCCCATCCCTGGAAACATTCAAGGTCAGGTTGGATGTGGTGCTGGTTGAAGATGTCCCTGATCATTGTATGGGGAACTGGACTAGATAACCTTTAAAGATCCCTTCCAACATTACTGTTGAGATCTATCTGCCAGTCAGGTCTCTCTGAATGGTCAGGCAAATCCTTGGCTTCATACATTCATAGAAGCATAGAATAGTTAAAGTTCTCCAGCTCTCTACTTCTTCCTTATATGAGGACTGCAGGCATAGTAATAGTATGGGACATTTAAGAAACTCCACTAATGCCTGATGAATTATACAAGAAAAGAAGAGTGGTGAAAAACATATTAGTGTGCAAAAACCCCCAAAATTCTGAGTTAAAGTTGTGATTGGGTAGTGAGTTTGAAATGACAAACACTAGTTGCTTTGGTACTGATAGGGGGAATTCTGCATAAGATAATTTAATTTTGGCACTTTGGGGGCTAAATAGTTCCTGAGCCACTTGAAAGGTCTATCACGGAGTTCTATAGTTTTATACTTGTAGGAGCCCTTGGCTCCCGTTGCTTACTCTGTTGCTCAGGTGAAACTCCCCATGACTTCAGTCAGAAGAGAACTGAAATCTGCATCACCAGATGTGAAACACACCTGGAGATTGGAGTGAGTGGCATAGGCTACAAATGATGCTCTGAAGGACTTGTTTGGGATTTTAGAACATGCACCACTAGAGAATTTTAATGGCTTGCCACAAGGAAGGGAGAAGACCTACACTGAAGTGTTGCTTTTGCCTTTTTTCTCCAGAAATTTATTCTTGTTCTCTTTGCTAGTGAGAATAAGACAAACGTTTTCTTTTTGTTTCTTTGTTTGTTTGTTGGTTTGTTTGGATGAAAGCCTCTTCCCATCTGCTTTCTTCCATAGTTATTGAACTGTGGTTTTAATGTGAGACAATCACTGAAATGAAATTCAAATTGAGATATTCCTTGCTTATTTCAAAAGAAAACTAATCATAAAGAGAGAACAATCCAATAAAGAATTTCTTTAATGATTGATCTCTACTTGTAGGGAGATATTCTACATTTCTCCTTTAAGGAAAAAACCCAAACCTTTGTATACTCTTGAGTGAGCTCAAGGCCTGTTTTGAAGAGATTAACATACACTGTACTGGGAACAGCCAATGAGAAAGACAGTAAAGAAAACTTCGTATCAGCATGTAGCTGGGATTACTGGAGGTTGTTTGTGGTTGATTATAATGAAGATAGGAACAAAAATTAAGAAAATTTCCAGTATGTGATACCTAAAATAAAATTAAAATCAATAGTATTCCTGCTTGGTCTGACCTTGCTGGGGGGTTTAGCTGACTCTCACCATTATTGTTTCTGCTTGGAAGCTGAGGAAGTCTTTTTATGCCCATGAGATGTAGGCCCAGCAATAGAGAGTTACCAAAGAGATTTGTGTCTCTCCACCATGGAAGAATAAGTGTGTAAGAAAGGTTTTTGGCCACAGTGAATCAGTGGCCTCTCAGTGCTGCCTGGCTTTGAAAGTTAAGACATCACAGGATATGTAGTTCTGAAACCGATGGATGGCTTGACCCTAGGCCCAGAAGTTCTGCACTGGGCACAAGAGATGGATGGGCCATCTTCTGGCAGGGATTCCAGCACCCAGGTTGCCTGGCAAACGATCACTGGTTGCTCCATGGATGAGACTATGTGTATGTATGCAGAGGGCAGCATTTTCCATCCTCATGAAGGAAAAGTGAAGGGACTTCACAAGGACCATGTTCCAGAATTTTGTTTATGCTTCTCCAAAAGGCATTAGAGGGGACAGACCTGCCTACACCTCGTTCAGGTTGAACAAACTCCACCTGACATAGCAGCTGGACAAAATATGAATTTACTTCCTAGGTAATAAGGACAGAAATATTATCACAGCTGAGCTGCATGTGCCACTCACATGTGATGTCACAATGTTGTGTCCCCAAAAGCTGGGCAGAGATAATTGTTTTCTGTCTTAGACTGTTTTAGGAGCTTTGTTCTCATCCTTTCAGCTTTAATGGCTTGCCTCTTGCCTGTATTTTGGATAATCAATGCTGCAGTGTTTATAATCAACACTGAGTGATTTTTCATGAAGTAAAACACAAAGAGTGGCCTTGCTGAATAGGCAACATGAACGTATTTGATTTGTATTTTATTGTTAACCATGTGGATATTGACCCCGTTTCCTCCCTGCAACTATCAGACTTCTAGCATAAATGATAGAGCAGAGGCATGCTCTGGCTTGCTTCATATTAGGCTATATTCACAGTTGCTGATGTTCCATAAATCACATCTGAACAACTGAGTTTCGGTAGAGATCTGTGAATCTTATATTGGTTCTGCAAACACACATATAGAGAAAGAAATTGAGAGGAGTATGTGCATAATTCTGTGGGTAGCGAGTTTCATAGGAAGCATTTCTTAGCCGATGCAGAATTCTTCCCTGCTGGCTGTCTTCAGGTCTAGCATTAACATCATGTCACAAGCAAATGTTAAAGATGTTTTATCATGTTATTTCATTTTGGTTTTGCCATTAATATGCACCTACATTGCTTCCTCTTCTTTGTCCTTACACTCCAGTTATTAAAACACTTTATTATTCCCTATGGGCCTTTTTTAGTCAGCCTATACATATTTAATACAAGCAACTCCTCTGAGGGAAGCAATCCTTCTATCAGCACCCTTACCGAAACAAGCTTACATCTTCCTTGAATGCAATGTGGAGGCATACATTTGGAAACCAAATGACTTTAGAGAAAAAACATCAAGTGAGCATTACGAACTCCTCAATTCCTAATTTCTAGAAATGACACTGCTATTGTAAATAAGTCATTATGCATCCATATGTGTTGTTTTACAGGAGTGAGGTGTCACATGAAAAAAGCATATGTGCAATAAGAAGAACAAATTGTTACCCCTAAGCAGATGATATTTAGCATCTTAAAAAAAATAGCTAGGCTGCAAGATGGAGGTTGGGGACAGGGCTGAACTGAAAACATAATCTTGCCTTTGGTTCTGAAGCCATCTGTGTTGGAGGCAGCTTCTCTGGCCAATGGTGGGCAAGGTCCTCCCTTCAAAAAATATTTGAGGAAAGAGTGGATGAAAGAATTTCAACCAAAACTCTTTGGTCTTAAGAATTATTTTAAGTATCTTAATTGTGTCTAACTTCCACCTTCCAATGTTAATTTCCATCAGGGTCATGCCTTTCAGATTTTCCACTCCGCCTTTTCAGTGCCTACAGAATGAACTATTCTTCTCACGGATGGCACATTTTCAAGCAAATTTCTATTTTGCTGCTCTTTGCTCATGCACTGAGTTGAAAAATATTCTTGTCCTTCATCACTGCATAGCATTCTGTGATAAATAAACTAATGTAGCTTTTCCTCTTTTAGGTCATGCATGTTGGTATTCATTCAGACTGGACCTAATGCAGAACTCTCTCTCCTGGAGAAAAATCTCCTTCTCTGCTTTTAGGTGGATCTTTCTTCCTGGCACAGAAAAGGATTCAGGGATGGGTGCACAGCTGACTTTTCTCTGCCACAGTGATGACTGGCTCTCCAATAAAAGCATCTTCCCTTTCTTATTGTTCTATGAAAATGAGATATTTTTAGCTCACTTTGCAGACACCAATTGGCAGTGACATTCTGCCCTTTTAGAAAAGTAAATTCAGTCACTGAAAATATAAGTTCCAGTCCTGCAAACAGATATGTGTGGATAGTCTGTGACTCTCTGCTGATCCATATTGATCAGGGATAAGGGTCTGTCTCCGTAGATAGCTTTGAAGGTTCAAGGTCTCTGTTGTGGCAACATGAGCAGTTTGCTGAGAGCCTGTACATAAAAGGAAACTGGGAGATGAAGTGGAAAATCTTGTCTCTGACCTCCCCCCTGACAGCATGGGAGGAAAGAATGTCAACTTGGGCATTTTTCGGCTTTAACTATGAATAGCTTCACTGGAGTTAATGATACTTAACTAGTGTTTCTGTAGACAGCTAATCTGTTCTTCTGATCCTCCCAAAGCTCCCTGCCCCCTTTCCCCTTTTTATTAAAATATGAACCCAGTCAAGGCAGAATTTTAATCTTTTGTGACCCGCAGTTTTCATAAATAGCTGGTTGGACAGGAGCAATCATAAAGTTTCTGTATCTGATGGCATTGTTCTGAAGCATTTGTTGTGCTTCCCACTTGTGGTTCAGCTGATAAGCACAGTTCAAGGAATAAAAAAAGCATTGTTGATTGTCAACAGGTGTAACAAAACCAGATTGTGTTCTGATGGTATTTTAACAGAGATATTCTCTAAAAAATGTGCAAAAAGTTGACGGTGCTGTTTCAGACATTTTCTAAATGCACACAATGCAATGGGAACAACAAAAGACATTAAAATCTTTAAGATGAAAGAGATCAGACGGGTTCTTTTTCTGTCCAATCCATTAAGTTGTCTCAGGGATGGATTACGTGCTGTAATTATGGCTATAAATGCACCTGATTAAAAAATTTACATAATTAGTGTGTTAGTAAGTAGCTTTGAAAAGAACTGCTGCATGTATTTGTATATATATATATATACATATATATAGTCAACAAGATCATGCACATATATATATGCAATTTATATATATAGTCAAAGAAAAACACTCAGTGACCAGGACCTTCCTTCTGTCATAATTCAAAGATGAGTAGCTGAAAAACGAGAATCTGGAAATCTTTAGGAGAAGATTTCAAAGTGGTTTATAATACAATACAGTGGTAGGCCACCAACATCTAAGAGCTGTAGCAGCTCTGCCTATGAGTACATTTGTACGGTGGTAGGATACAGGGGACACTACTGGAAGCTTTTGCTATATGTTGTTAAGTCCTTTATGCCAAGAGTCCCTCACTGAGGTGCAACACATCACGTGGGCTCTGACACTTGGAGTTAACTGCTGAAATGCTACTGAGAGAGGAAGTTTGAGATTAGATGAGCAATTTTAATACAAAGATTTTCCAGCTTCCTCAAACTCAAGTTCTAAGTTCCTCTCCTCTCCTCTCCTCTCCTCTCCTCTCCTCTCCTTTTTTCTAAACAATGCTGGAGAATAGTGCTAGGAAAAAAGAAATATTTATTGACTTTGTAATGGGATTAAGGAAAATTGGAAGAGAATATCATTAACCCAAGGGATAAATGTTATATATGCAATCACTGCTATCCAAACCGTTGTTCATCTGGAAAACCAATTTAAGTTAAGCCTTTTTTAATTGCTTCTCTGTGTACATTTACTCAAATCAAGGAAGGGGCAGAAATATTTATTTTCTCTTTGCCAGAATTTTGTTGTGAATGTCTACCTGTTTTTTTCTTTTCTTTTCTCTTTTGGAGACTTCTTATAAATACGGATTTGAACAGAAATGTCTGCTTCAGAATCAGAATATCTCTGTCCACTGACGGAAAGAGGATCTCATACTGCAGCAACAGGGATTGGGGTGCAGCAGAAAGTGTCTAGATGAGATTGAGTATTTCTCAATACCACATCACGAAAACTCCTCTATATCAAAAGGAAATATTACATATTAAACTGTTGGAGAGTGTTCAGGGGAGGGCCATGAGGATGGTGGGGGTCTGGAGGGGAAATCTTATGAGGAGCAACTGAGGTCACTCGGTCAGATCAGTCTGAAAAAGAGGAGACTGAGAAGAGACTCAGTGTAACTCATTGCAGTTACAACTTTCTTATGAGAGGAAGTAGGCAGGCAAGTATTGATCGCTCAGGCATATGGTGCGACCCTCGGGGTGTCCTGTGCAGGGCCAGGATTTGGACTCAATGGTCCTAATATGTGCCTTCCAACTCAGCATATTCTCTGATTCTATGGTTCTCACTTTTCCTTGGCTCTGAAAAATAAGAATTTCCTGGGAAAATTTGCTACTTCTTTTTCTGATTTTCTGATCAACAAAAGTGTGCAGTTTTACTGCAGGATGGTAAATAGATGCAGCAAAGGGGCAACATTTCAATTGTAGCTATCGCTCAGGCTTGTTATGTGTTGCCTGTTTGTTCAGAGAGGGAAAGGCTTCGAGATGAACTGGGCAATGTAAGAATAGAGGATTAGTTTAACATTTGGGACACTGCTGACTGTATTTCAATACTGACCTTGAGCACTACCTCGTCAGTAATGTATATATTAAGCCTTTGAGCAGCAACATTATTTTATTGATGAAGTAACCTTTTGCTTGTGGTAATACTGGGAAAAGTCTCATGTATTTCAATGGAATTTTTCTATGTGAGAAAATAAACAGTAAAAAGCTCAATTTTACCATTTTCTTTTAGGTGCAAAACAGCCCACAAACCTCTGCATAAAGCATTTTTCCTTTGTCAGCATATCAGAAGGTAAATTCTCAGTGCTAAATCTTGGCACAGTGTGTATATGGAACTTCATGGCATACCTGTCAGATGTTCTGATTCATTTTTAGGACTCTGAAATATCACAGCTATAAAAGATTTAAAAGTTCAGCACAGATTCAGCTGCTCAGTTCAAAGAACTGTGCTCATTAACTGTTTACCTGCCCTTTGCATACCCTCCAGGCTGAAAATGGGAACTGGCATCTTAACAATGAGCAATGCACCAGCATTGTGCTAATGAGATGCTTGGCATATTCACCTCCATGCCTCTCCGCAGAAGTTCATTCTCTTTCATGGCACACTGTGCAGGGAGAAGGCAGCAGCACCCAGGCAGGCAGCCCAGGCAGATGAAAGCCACAGAGTCCATTGAACATGACATCAGCCCTCTTCTCCTCCCTCACATCCACAAGCAAATATATATCTACCAATGCACAATGCTGCGTCTTGTGGTTGCTGCAGATTTCCTCACCAATTCTTTTAATTCTCCTCTCGTTTCATGCCACTTCCTATTGGTTGGAGGAGCATGGACACAGACAGGTGGTCCTTGCCTTGGAAGGTCTTACATGTGCTGACAGCAGAGCTGCAGAACAAGACTTTCCTGATTTCACAGAACAGATTTCAAGGCTGCTGCATGCAGAGTTGTCCAGTATACATTTGATCCCCTTATTTACCAGTAGACCCACTCTGAAGTCTTTATAAGAAGTGAAACGAAACAGCGCCTAATATTGCTTTAAAAATATGTAGATTTGCTACTGCCCAACCCTTTTCTCTTCAGGAACTAGGTCTATTTACCGGAAATTTTTGGCAGTCACAGGATGGTGAGTACCTACATGTTTCAGTGCTGCATTCTCTTTGCTGGGAGATGCTGTGGAATGTAAACTTCTCTAATGGCAACTCCTTCAAGTCCTTTTCAGTCTTGTCAAGTTTCCTTATTAATAGAAGAGAAGCAATCTGCTTTCAATGGCAGCAACTCTCTAGGCAACTGCTGAATTTATAAGAATACAGGTGGTGCCTGCCATTTCTTTTTTCAGCACCACACTGCATTCCTCATCTGACATGTGGAACTTGTTTGGTACCATAATGCAGCAGCTGGAGACACTTTTCTTAGAGGTAAAGGCAGTTTTGCTCGCATTTTTCTTGGCAGCATTGAATTTTGCCCACCTGCAGGCAACTTTAATATTTTTTTCCCTTCTGAGATAGCAGAGCTTGTGATGGTGATCTGATTTGAAATATTTTGGCACTATGCCTCTTCTTCTCTGCTACTTTAAACTGATAGAGCTAAGCATTCCTCTCCTTCTAAACAGAAAAAAAAAAAACCAACAAGCAAGCATCTAGATAAATCTGTAGGTGGCATTTAAAGTGCTTAAATGGAAATGTTACACTTTGGGATCTATCTCTGGCAGACGACAGTGCTAGATTTGAATTCTACCAAATTAAAAAAACCCCAGGACTGTTTTATTAGAAGAACTAAATGGAGATGAATGCTATAGAGCTGGGTGCTTTGCAGTGCAGGCTGATCTTTCCTGACAGACTCTGACGTGCTGCTGACTGCACTGGAGCAGTCCAAAAATGGACAGAAAGAGGAGGATCTCCTGACTGAAGTGCAAACATGCATTAATCATAGGGAGGACGGCTATGTCTTAGCCTCTGACAGCAAAATCCATACATTTGGTTGATTGCATGCTGTTGGTTAACTGGTTTCTGGGATATTTCCCTATTGTGTTTGTCAACAGCTGTTATTGCAGCAATTTAGGTTTCAGACTCTGGGCTTTGTAGTTTTAAGTCCTCTCTTTCTTAATGGCTCTCAAAGCAGCCTGCTGGTCCAGTGTATAGCACAGCTGAGGAAAATGGAAAAACCTAGAATAAAATGGCATGGAAATAGTACCATTTCTGATGCTTTAGATGATACTTTTAGCAACGCCCCTACTCCTGACCCTGTTGGAGTGCTTACCAACTCAGTTTCTCAGGCTTTAGACAGGCTTTAGATCTGTGCTACTTTAGTAAAGATTTTCAGTTGGGGTTATTATTTGGGCTCACTACCAGTTCTCACTGGCAGAGACACAAAAGAGTTAAGAAGTTCAAGGAGTCTTTTCAAAGTAGGGTAATAACTCCTCCTATTTGACATGTTGTTAAAGGTTTCTTCAGGGTTTTAATCCAGAGTACATGAGAGAAAATATGCATCCAGATAAAGGCAGATATTTGGGTGCAAGCAGTTTACCTTAGTTTTTGAGTGCAGATATCAACAGCCCAACAACTGTCCTGTGTGCACGCAGAAGCTCTCATTTGCTACATGCATTTAGCATTAGCACATTACAAAGATATGGTTCCAATTGTAAATATCAGCAGACTTCTCTTTTCAAATGTGCAGGAAAAGACAGTGGGAGCAAGCCATATTCTCCAGCTGCAGCTCAGTCAGATATTTTCTTCACTTATTCAGTGTACAGGCATTTTTTGTGCAAGTCACTTGGATTTTGAAGTGAATTACAAGATCAGCTGTTCTGACAGGCCAAAAAGAATATTTTTAGTTCCACAGTTAGTAAACCAAATCAGCGGGACATGACTTTTTGCGTGTTCTCTGTGAAAACCAACTGTTCCCTAGTGTTGGAGGTGAAAGGGTACATTTTTCCTTTGGCACATGGAATGACTGAATTTCAGCCACTTCACTGTTCTAGCAGAGCTTGTTCTCATAGGAAAACTTGGTGAGTAATTATAAATATCTGTATCTGTAAAGGCAGCTAGAACTGCCTCTTCTTTGGCTCTTATCTAAAAGTGTTTTTAAAAAGTAGCTGAATAATTAGATAATGAGCTGTTGAAGATTATTAATACAATGCACTGAGTAGAAATGTTGCTTTGTGAGCTGTTTGAGGCTTGCATCTTCTCACTGCATCAACAAGGTCCCTGCTGAAGCACAGGCACCCAGAGGTGGGGTAGGCAGCTGCAGGGTCTGGGATAACAAATTACTCTTCTCATTTTCACAGAATCATAGAAATCTAGAATGGTTTGGATTGGAAGAGACAAAGTTCATCTCATTCCAACCCCGTCATGGGCAGGGACACCTTCCACCTGACCAAACTGCTCAAAGCCCCATCCAACTTGGACTTAAACACTTCCAGGGATAAAGCATCCATAACTTCTCTGGGAAACCTGTTCCAGTGTCTTACCATCCTCACAGTAAAGAATTTCTTCTTAATACCTAATTTAAACCTGCCTCTTCCAGTTTGAAGCATTCCCCTTTGTCCTATCACTACATGCTCTTGCAAAAGTCCTTCTCCAGCTCCCTTGTAGGCTCCCTTTAGGTACTGGAATGTGCTTTAGGGTTTCCCCATAGCCTTCTCTTCTCCAGGCTGAACCACCCCAAATCTCTCAGCCTGTACTTTCATCTTCTTCTCAAAAAAAAAAAAAAAAAGAAAAAAAAAGAGACAGAGATATGAAGGGAATAAAGAGAATATTAAAACGAAATAAGTCATAGAGCAAAAATAATACAACTGGATAATCCCATTTTCCCTAGACATCTCTAGGGAAATAGCAAAATGGCAAATATTATGTAAGAGCATCAAGCCCTTCTAATAGGGGTTCCTGCCTTCTTGCAAGGATAAACTGGATTGGCATGCCTAAACTTGGAAAAGGAGTTAATGAAGGAAACTACAAAACTGTGTAAAGGACAGAAAAAGAGCAAACATGGAAAAATTATTTATGGTTTCTCATAGTTTCACTAGCTGTCTTCTAATGCTTGCATAATTTGAGCCTGTCTGGGGAAGTATTTGCCTTTTTACCACAGGATGTTGTGGATGTTAAAAGTACAAATGGATGCAAAAGGCAATTCATGGAATTAATGGGAAATAAAAAGATCCTTAAAGACTGTTAAACACAGAGGAAAATACAATAACTGGCTTAGGATACTAAGATTTCTGACAGCTGAGAGGATACATTAGGGAGAGTATCTGGGTGTGCTTGTGCTTTTTCTATATTTTTTCCTTTATTCGTTAATGCCAAGTTTTGATCTGAATAGACTTTTTGTCCTTCAGCTTCAGTATTGCTAAAAGCAAATTCTGTGGTTAAAGGAAGGGAGTAAAAGGTTCTAGATGATGCCTGTCAATTACTGTGTTGAAGTCTTTTCCTGCTTCCCTTATATCCACAAAATAGTGATTTCAGAGGAGTTGGTGTGAATTCACTGAAGTTCAACAAGCAAAGCAAGAGGAATTACCTAAATCTGAGGTCTTAATCCTCCTTAGTAAAGGGTCCTTCTCCTGTGCGTGAAAAAACTCTGAAAAAGTTTAATAGTGGAGCAAAACTAGTCATTTAATAATTAAGGCAAAGCCTAATTTTTTAGCTTTCACCAATTTGTTGGTTTTTTTTTTAACCTCTTATGCTTCCTAGAACTTATTTGTGCCTTTTAAAAAGCACATGTGTTTGGGTGAAAAACACCTACCACCTTATTACCTCTGTCCAAACTGTTTTAAGTTTGCTCTCCCAGAACAATTCTATTCACATCAGCTGCCTTTCAACTCTCTCTGTATATTAAAATGTAATACTGATGGATGAATGAAATAAAATCTTGATTTTATAGCTGAATATTTGATATTGAGTGTTTCTTACTGTTGCACCACCTTAAGTTTTCAGACTACTAGATTCATCTGGATAGAATATCTCTTCTTTTTAATATTCAAATAAATGCAAAATGTCTCCATTTAATCTTCTCAATAATGTTTAAAAGATAATTTTCTTAACAATTAATATGAGCTTTTTTCATGTTGCAGACATGGGAGACAGATGTGAAATAGAGCTGTAGGATGACTCTCCTTCAGCAGCAGCAAACTTGATACAGCTATAAAATCTTTCTGGTTCCTGGTCTTGCTTTAGGAACTTTTCCAGATGTTGACTGTACTCTCTTGGTGTGTCTCTGCTTCAGCTCCTGCCCCCTCCACTGGCCCACACGGGAGCCACAGCACAGGTTATTATCAGCTCTGCACTCTGTCTGCAAGCAGCAGAGGAGGATGATACAACACTTTTACTACCATTACATGTGTATGACACTCCGAGGGGGAGGGGGAGGCTTTCATAGGAACTTTCCAAAGGAACTTTTGAAAAGATAAGCCAGTTTCTCTGCTTAAAGAGCCCTCACTCAAGAGTCTTCCCTTGGCGAGAGGACCCAGGTCAGCCAGGTGCATAGGTTTTGGGTGGTGGGGAGGGGCAGGTTGCTGCAGGCAGGGAGTGACTGCGGTGTGCATTTCTTCAGTCTGGTGCCAGGCATAGGTGCTGTGACTCATGCAGGCACTGCCCCAACACCACTGATCCTATCAATCTGCTTGTCTCCCAGCTGTTCCTTAGCTGTGCTGCAGTGTAAATCCTTGTGGTGGGACTTCAAGCAAGGAAATTTTTTATGCAGATGCAGTAACAGAGCTCTGTGTAACACCCTACTGATTTTTTGTGGGGTGTTTTCTTTGGTTTTTGGTAGTTTGTTGTTTGGTTGGGTTTTTTTGTGGGTTTGGACCTTTTTTTGTTGTTTAGTTTGGTTTTGGTTACGGTCTTCAAAGTACTCATAAATGCATGTCTGCTGTTGCCATGTTGCACAGGTACACTGGTCAGGTGCCCAGAGAGAGGCTGATGAAGAAACCACAGTGTTACCACGTAGGACGTTGCTCAATTGCTTTCCCCATTAACTAGTGAGTTAAACTAATTAAACATCATTGTGTTAAACTAATGAGAAGCATGACTGCTGCAGTGCAGTATACATTTACTCTTGGACACTGCTTTCTTCAGCTTATTTACTGTTTTACCAACACTCTTAGTCACAATTACAGCTGATTAATGATGCCTTTCATTAAAGGGAAACTATTAACAACAGTCTTATTTGATCTACTTTGGAACTTTTCTATTTCTGATCATCGTCTTCCGTCCCTCCTTTCTCTTTCTTCTCATCTTTTCTCAGAAATGATAAGTGAGGCAAGACATAATGCCTTCACAGCCTTTGATCAACTGCTGTACATATGGCACATGATGAAAATCAGACAAAAAAGCAAAGTGATATTCTCGATAAAACAGGTACTTCTACATTAATAATTTGCTGTCATCTAAATTGCCATAAAACCCTCAGCTAGACTGATATAATCGTAATGCCTTTTGCACAATAGGCAGGTTTTAAAGTACAAAGCTACATCTCTTCCCTGATATAATCTGTATTTTAATGGAACTTGCTGTATAAGGGATGGCTGCAGGATTTCTACATCTGGGGTATTCAGCTGCTTGCTTTAGGCTTATCTGACCTTGCCTGTTTTACAAGTAGCTCCCTGAAAGGAGTTTTCAGTAATATTAGAAGTGTAAAACACTGAGTTCTGATTTTTTTTTCAAACAAAACCCCATGCACTTGTGCCCTGAGGATTCTATCCAGGATTCTGGATGGACCCATGGATCTACTGGATGGGATGCAGTGGCTGTGCCCGCATCAGGGTATGTCTTTTTGAGACCAATTTACACCATTTGATTTTCTATACAGATGTCTCATTTTGTACAATGAAAATAAAAGGTGTATTTTGTGAATATTTCCCATTTGTAAGAGTACCTGCAGTCCTTGGGGTTTCTCAAAACAACTAAATTTAATAGCAAGAATTCCTGGAAAAGCAAAGTCAAGACACTTTCTGGGGTTTTAGCATTACCTTCTCTCTAGTATGTCAATATGCAGAGGGCATGACTTATCCAAACCTCTATCCACTGAATATTAACCAGTCACAGAAGAGCTTTGTCTGATTGGGACGGAGGAGCAGAGACCATACAACAGAATGAAAAGCACTTTTTCAAAAGAATCTTTAAATCAATTACATCTTATTCATTTATCTTTTTCATAAAGAGCATATGATCCAGCTTGCAAATTCCCTAAAAATATTGAGCCTACTGCAAAGACAGCATCCTAACACTGTGCTAGAAAGACAAGGTAATGAAGAATACCTCTCTTTTCTCATAGGTATCAAGTCACAAATATTTTTGCACCATGATTCATCAGCTATGTTTGGCTTGCAATTTATCTACTCAGTTTGCTACTATTCAGCTTTCTTCCTTCTGCCATGCTGTCTCCTAATATTCTTGCGCAATATCTTACTCCTTCTAGGTTTGATTTCCTTTCACCCCAAATTAAGGAAAATAGAGGTTCAGCAACATGTCAAGGGGGTGTCTGGATTGAGAAAAAAATGAGAAAGGTAAAATAGACAAGGTTTTCACAGATGTGAGATCTTGACTGAAGAATTTTATTCCATGGCAGGAGACAGCCTGCTAGGCCAAATATTTTTAAATGCCTTTTTGCACTGGTGCCACACAGATAGAGACACAATCTCTCATGGAACCATTATCTGATTTCTTTCTCTGTACCAGCTACTGCTATACTTAAACCCTAGGCAACTATCCCTATATCATATTTTCCCAATCCTTTAAGCATCTCTTATATCTCTTTCCAATACTGAGGATGTGGCTGTGCACTCATGACCCAGAACTGCTCAGCAAAATGTTTTCTGGAAGTTATTCAGCAATACATAGGTATGATGCATTTTCTGTTTGAAAAAGGAAGGCTTTTTACCCCTGGAATTGAAGCTACAATTGAAGCTATTGTAACTGTGAGAAGCTTCTTGAATATGACAGAGCATAGTGTATGAGGAATGCAAGTACAATGAATAGCTTCTCAAGGACGGGAGCTGTTTGCAGCCTTTCTCACCCATAAATACTATTTCTATTACCCACCAGAACAAACTGAGTGATTACTAAATGTGTAACATGAGAAATCAGATCAAGAGGGTGTTACGTAGCTCAGTGGACTATGGTATTAATATGTGCTTTACTTAAACAGCTCTGAAATTTTATTACTTTTATTCAGAGAAATAAAAAACACAATGCAAAGAGGTTTTTTGTGATGTTTAAAATGTATTTTTAAGCTTAGTTCTTTGTAAATGTTCTCAATTCCACAAGTCCTAGGTGCTTTGTTTATATGATTTCCCTGATCATTAAAATGCCTTAACGCATTACAGCCTCTCATGAGACATGGACTTTGCAAAGTGTGTTATAATCACAGTAAAGGCAAGATAAAGTTCTGTGATAATACAGTGCTTTGGTTTGGTATATGAGCACAAGATCAATACGCAGTACAATGATAATCATTCAGTCTGCTCTGAGGTGAAAGGACTAAGACACACATTTAAAACAAATGCTGTAGCCGAGAAATTTTCAACAAATAATTTGTGCCCCGGTAGTGGTTTGCCTCAGTTGCCCTTTACATTCTGTGAGGACACGCTGCACTGCAAATATCAGCTTTTGCCTTTGCTTAACAGTGGGAGTGAACACAGATTTAAAACTAAAAAAGACAAAACATATCAGGGACACCTCATTCACAATCACTTCAAATCACAGAGGACCTTGTAGTGCTTGAGATGATATATTGTCCCCCATACTGCCATTTCCCTGGTTTATCCAGTCTTCAAAATTGCTTATACTCATTGCAGAAAGCCCATTATACATTACATACAATTATGCTCAGCTCTTTTCTCAGAGATTTATCCTTTCAATTTTTAACTCTAGGTTGTGGCTTTGAACACCATCTTATCCGCTCAATGCCTGATTATTTACGGAATTACACAGCACTTGCTAAAACAGCAAGTGGTGGTGACGACTTGAATTTAACCTTAACACAACCTTGTTAATGCTGGGGCCAATGCCTTAATCTAAATATCTACTTAAATGC
Organism: Rhagologus leucostigma; assembly: GCA_013397725.1. Taxonomy (NCBI): domain Eukaryota; kingdom Metazoa; phylum Chordata; class Aves; order Passeriformes; genus Rhagologus; species Rhagologus leucostigma. Next base: position 510,652 of record VZTD01003639.1, on the reverse strand, counting down.
TCTGATTGTGGCTTATTTAGCTGCAGACAACCTTGTCAAACACAAGAGTTGCTGGCTGTAGATCAATAGCTGCATGATCCCAGTCTGCTCTCCTGGTCTTTTCTGCATGATTAGTTTTGCACCAAAGGTCTGCTCCAGCCTGTCAGTGGCCTGTGTTTGGCCAGACAAGGTCCCACATATCTCTTTGAATTGCCTGGCATTTGGATGGGAAAATTCTTTACTATCTCTGGAAATGCTTACAAGAATTCTCATATTAGCTATAAACAGTAAATTTAAAAATAATTATTTAAAAAGTTGATGAATCAGTTCTGGTTGTGAACTGGAGACACAGACCTAAATAAATAAGGTTTATTCAGGGTTTCAGATGCAATAATAAGGTCTGAAGCTAAACATTTTTTGTTTTTAAACTTCTATCCTCTTCTTTTTTCTTAGTGTATCAAAATGGAATGAGTAGCATTTCATCATTTTTGTCTGTAGGAATAATCTGCCCCTTTCCCTCCCACTTCTTTCTCTATCTTCTCTCACTCTCTTCTTTTTGGAAATTGTTATGCTCCAGGAATACTTGTGGGCACTGTTATAAAGTCCAATCATATATCTCAAAATACTATACTTCTGGAAAATTTAAAACCATAGACAGTTCCAAAAGTTAGGCAGAAAAAAATGAAATAGATTTCAATCTAAAAACATTATAGATTTCATTTCTGCTATTAAAAAATTTCACAAAAGAATAAAGAAAAAGAGGAAAGGGTATGAAAGGGGAATTATTTCTGTTGTTATCTCAGAATTCAATATTACAATTTGTTGCCTTCCCTCAAAATCATGAGAAATGTCTCTGCATCTGGCTTCAGAATTTAAATACCTGTTCACATGATGAGTGCTGCAGGAAGTGATTCATGCTACTTGTTTAAGGATGCAGTGAGTCTGCCTTGAGAGGTGCCTATATATCTCCTGCCAGTTGAAGGAGAGTAGTCTAGAAAACTAGTTTAGGCAAGACAGTTTAGAGGACTGAAGTCAGAAGTGGTGCTTTTCAGCTTTCTTTCCTTTCGAAATTTGCAGTGGGCAGCATCATGCATTTGTAGGTACCCAGATCACTCTGATGATCTGCCCTGTAGTCACTAGACTTCAAATCCTTGAGGCATGAAGAATTTATGTGTGTATGTGTGCGTGTGTGTGTTTTAAGCACTGAGCATAATAGAACCATGATTGTGAGGATAACACAAAACCCTTACATAAACTTCAATAGTTATTGTTTTGTATTTTTTTGCGCGCAACATTTTGTAAAGATTATAAAGCTGCAAAGCCCATCGAACTGGAGCATCCTGGACTGTTACTAAGATCATATTAAATAATTTCTAGGTGTTCATGTGATGTTTTTACAAATATTAGATAAAGCAGAGCACAGAATAGCCAGGCATTTTTTAAGCTGAAAATAATAATGGTAATAATACGATGGTTCATATTTAATATTAAAATCCTGGTAGTGAGCCTGACTTTGGAAGGCTACATTATTAGAGATAGATCTACAGCTGTGAAGCACATGATTTAATGAGGGCTGTATCAGGCCAGTAACCCCTGAGCCTGTCTGTTCTTTCTCCCCTAATGGGATACCTACATTCTCGTTTTCTTTCTGACCCTTCAAAAAACAACAACAAAAAAAATTATAGGTCATAGTAACACACTCTCCATGATATTTCAAGAGTCTGCTAGAATTTCTGGATTGGAGGTTGTAGTTTTTATGGCTTCCAGAAGACTTTGTAGTGACTGCTTTGAGTTTGTACCTTTCTCAGAAGAGTATCATTACTATATCCATGCAGTTAAAGCAGTGCCAACTGGTGACTCCAGTAAAGAAACATTCTGTGAATGACCAAAAATTTTAAAAAATTGATCTGTACCACATTAACTCCTTGGTTACACTGGAAAGCATTGGTAGCTCTACAACATAATTCATCTTTCCTAGGACTGGAGGATAGCAGGACAGCCCAGGCTGCAAGGGACCACAGGAGGTCTGCAGTGCAAACTCTTGCCCAAAGCTGGGCAGCGGTGAGACCAGTCAAATCTTCATAGTCTCCAAGGATGGGAATCTCACAGCCTCTCTGGACAGCCTGCTCCACTGCCTGGCTGTCTTCATGGGACCAAAAATTAGTCTTTTTATATTATTCCAGTCATATTTCTCAGCTACCTCTTCTGCAGCTTGAATACACTTGGTCCAAAATTTTGGCAAAACAATTTCTTGGAAAATAGAATACAGAAGCACTAGGACGCTGTGAATTGCGTAGTCATTTAAATCAAAGCTGTCAAGGAAAACAATTGCGATTGAAAGCATTTTGTTTTGGAGCCAGTACCGTTGAAAGAGACCAGAGTAACAATTTGAATTTATATACATATATATATGAATATATGCTTTTTTTTCTGTGACATACCAGTTTTAGGCATTAAAGGATATGACATTTATACAGACCCACTACTGAGAATGAAAAAAAATAATACAAAACCATAACTGTATAATGACCAGGTAAAAATATCTCTATTTTGAAAAAAATGCTGTACCTTGCTACTGAAATCAACCTTTTTCATAAATATAATTTTCAAGTAGGAAGCTTATTGTTATAGTAATGTCTCCAAAGCATTCATTTCTACTGAACACAGAAAAATGCAAATTTCTCTTAAAACACACAGACCAAATTTGACCAGATCTTAACCTAAATTCAACCTGCTGATGCTTTTAAAAGTGTTTACATGGAAAACTGACGTAACCAATAGAAAGAACCTCAGTTTTCTTGTAAAGTACCATGGATGTTACTGATCTTGATCTCCATCCTATCTTGAGACAAAATTTCACTCTATACCTTTCACTAGTTTTGTCAATTAAGGATATTGAAAATAATCTTAGCATCATTTATGCTCCCTTTATGTCGTGTAATAACAGTCATAAGTTTTACATGATTATTTGATGGGAAGTTTACACATACAACTACACACATTTTTGCTCTTCAAGAGATCAAAATACACAATAAACTGTTCAGCTGTGGTACAATACAGACAAAGCTAAAGGTCTCGGATCAAATCCTCAGCTGGCAAAAAATGGATGACATTTCATTGACTTCAGTGGAGGTACTCCTGTATGTGCCAGTGAGGATCAGGAATATGAAAGAAAGCATTACAAGAGCCATGAAGAAAACAAAAGCATTGAAATATTCTAATATATTGTGATTGTGTGTGGATCCCCAGAGAGGTGCATTCTAGAAATAGACCAGGAACTGCAATTACAGTGTGGATAAAGAAAGACAATGAAACCATCTCATTTTAGATTCATAGGGTCAGAAAAGAGAAATTGCCTGACATATTCTCCCTCTTTGAAAACCACGTATGTTAACAAGGCAGGGAGAGCACAGCACCTAAAACAGAAGAATTTGCTGCATCACATTCAAAGCTTTCAGAAAGGAGTATTTTTTTGTGCTTAAGGAAACAACAATGCTGAGTTAATTCTGCAAATGGAGCTAGCCAGAAATTTGAAGAGCTGAGGTGAAACATGAAGTGAAGCTGAATATTTACAACTTCACTCTGTCCTAATCCTAATGCTGCAGCATGAATACATTTTCATAATCTCTGTGCTTGTGAGTCATCCTGGTGTCCTTTGCAGCATGAATTCACACTGGGCTATGTCATTATTTTTAGAAAATGGGAACTTTGTCATCTTTGCCCTGCAGAGGGATCGGGTGATGCCATTGGATCCCCATTGCTTTCCTGAACTTGTGACAATGAGGAACAAGTTCATACTAGTGATTATTCATGAGCTTTGTCATAATCAGGATGTGTATATGTAGATACAGAGCTACTGGGAACAGTTTCAATTAGAGCTCTGTGTGATTGGGAGTAGTGATGCTTGTTTCAAGCTTTACAAGCTGATGAAAATAACCTTCCAAATATGGTATCTCAGTCTTGAAAAGCCTGAGGGGCTTCCCATCCTGAAGGAAGGATCTGGCAAAGGGAGAGAAATAGCACACATGATTGAATGCTTTCTTTCCACACATAAAAGTGTGGGCCTGACAAAAAGTACTTGGGATTACTGGACAGCTAAGGGGCTGCCTAATGAGATATGGAGACCTTCACCTTTGGGTCACCTGTGACATGAAGTCATTATCATCTGTCAGCTGTTTAGCAGTCTATGTGAAATGAACATTGTCCTCTGTTCCCTGTGAGAAATGTGCAGCACAGAACTGCAGCTAGCCAAAATGGCATGTATTGGCATATTTCAAAAGACACACAGACCACTAAGATCTCCGAGAGAGCTGAGAATGAACTGACTCCTCTTATTCATAGTTGTTTCTCTTGTGCATATTTCCAGCTTTTACATGAGGTTAATCTTGATTGTAGTATTATTTATGGTGTTTGACATCCTCCACTCCCTCCTGTCAATAACTACTTAATATAAAACACATAAAGAAGATTGGGAGTTGGAGCCGCCTCCTCTGCAGAAGAAGGGCCATTAGAAGAGCTCTTGTGGTTCAAACCTGAGAGGTACATAACCCAACACCTTGTTCTGAATCAAAGTCCAGGGAAAAGCATGATAAAGAATATAAATATGGAAATACCCTTCTGTCCACCTATCCTAAGATGCATCTTCTCCCAGCAATCAGATTTGAAGACTTCCTGAGCAAGGTGAAGTTGTTCCTGTGTTTGCCTTCTGATGAATTAGGCTGTTCCTTTCTGAAACATATTTATATTTTCTCTCTCTGCAGCATGACAGCAAAGAGCTCAGGGTGCTGGGCTCCTTCCTGCATTTTACCTTCTCTTTACAGCTCCGTCACTTTTCCATGCCTATCTCAGGGGTCACAGCCTCAGATGGAGAACCAAACATCTCAGCTGAATCACAGCGTGATGATCAGAGAACTTTCCAAGGACATTTCTAGTCATGCCTTGACATTTCCCAGGGAAATGGAAAAAGAAGCTTTTCTGATGGCTGTGAGGGACCTAAATCCCCATTCTTCCCACTTTCTGAGTACATAATTTAACCCTGGCTTATTAAATGGCAGGAGAGAGCTGCAGGTGGCCATCCTCTGGGCAGTCTAAAGCCAGGAGAGGGAGAGCCAGGGCACCTGGTCTTCTGGTTGTTACGCATATGAGGCAGTGGAAGTCTATCAGGCTCAGACCAAGAAAGTGTGTCCACACTGAGAAATGCACCCTTCTTCTCACGCTTTGCCTTTGACCTTTCCATATGCACAGCAAACTTAGTGACTACAAAAGATGTGGTTGATTTCTCAATACAGAAGACAAGAGGAAGAGAAGGAACTGAGGCACAATGTGCCTGGTTTCACTATTATTCCCTGTCTAGCTAGCTTAGGTTTTAAAGGAATCCAGTAGCAAACTCTAGCTCTTTGTTGTGGTACCATTTCTGACAAAACCTCCGATTATATTTGTGCAGTGACATCAAATTGGTTTTTTGCCTATAGATTCGCTATTCATTGCAATTTGTACTTGATTGAACTGGACCTTTGTATTTTTTTCTGGACCTTTATTTTGTTCAATATTTACAGCATGCTTATGAACAATACATCAAGACTTGTAAAAAAGTAAAACGGCCTCTGACCACTATTACCTTCTTTTTTGCATAGTGTCAAAAATAATCCCTCACCCCCAAGAAATACTGACTGAGGTGGCACACATATATAGACAGGCACAAGATCCCAAAAAGTGCTGCCACACGTAGCTATTCTCTGTGATGACTATTGCCCTGCAAAGCTTGCAAGGACCGAAAACTTATACACAATAACTTGCAGCCTGCCCAGAGAGTAAATTAAAGCAATTGATTGAATAGATATAGATAAAAAATAAGAAATCAAAGGCATACTCCATAAAGTCACAAGTCCATAAACCCCACTACAGTGGAACCCCCTGTAATGAAATGTAAAACTCTGCAGGATTTCTCATACATTTCCTCTTTATTTAGTACAGTGCTTGAGTTTTACACTGCTCCTGATAAATGAAAGCCATCATATTGTTGCCATGGACTACACCTTGGTAAGGACTTTCCAAAGGAGTAACCTTAGGGGTTACTGCATAAACATGGGTTTGATGTATGGAGCCCCTGCAATACTGTGTTGCTAAAGATGTTTTTAGAATGTCCTACAAATATTTCTGAGGCAGATACAACAGTGTATTACACACTGACTTGTTACGCTGTGTCTTGAATCAGTGACACTGGGAAATGTAGACACATCTATCCCGTGATATATTTAAGGGGTAACTTCTAGTGAAAGCAGACATTTAAGCCTCTTTGACTGCTGATGTGTAGAGCATTAATGAATTAAAGTCAGCAATATTAGTTTCTTATGCAATGAAGAAAAAATAACTAAATAAAGTAAGTGGACAAAGACACAATATTTTGATTGCGTTCTATAATTTCTACAATTTAGGGTGGTTTTTTTAAAGTTGTCTGGCTGACATCATCATTAGTATAAGGCACTGTAAATAAAGTCATTGTTGCATCTAGAAATCACAAGTATCCACTCAGAGAAAACATTACAGAGAATTCCAGTGTTTTTTGCCTTGAGGTTTTGCTCTGTTGTGTGAACCCCTGAGATTTTCATCTGAATGATTATTTTGAGAATTGCCTATTTCTAAATTTACCAATTATGTTTGTACTAGCTGAATGTTTTCTGACTTAAATTATATATTTTCTTTAGATATAGAAAATCCTATGTCTCATAAATATTTCATTAGAAAAATAAAAACATGTGAGCTTGTCTTAGGAAAAAAAAATGCCAGGGAGAAGTTGAATTTCAGAAAGAAAACCAGTGAAGAAATTCAGAGTAAACTAACTGTCTTCAAGGTAAAAAAGAAATACATTGTATCCACATTTATATACTTAGAGAATTTATACAATTCCTATGATTACATATGGAAATAACCAGTTATTATAGACTGCTAATATAAATGTGTATGTAGTTGAAAACACACATACACATTTTAGCATAACAATATGTTGAAATTCATATCCAGATTGATATTTATATTTCTATTTGAATTTACAAACTATATTTTGTCACTACTGTATAAATGTATGCGCATATAATGCTAACACCCAATACTATATTTTAGAGTGTATTTGTTTTACAACTATATGCAGTGAGAAATAAGTTTGAACTATTTAAATATAGATACAAATCTACAGATAAAAATGCGTATTTCAGCAACTGCTTGGAATTGTTGATCTTTCTCAACATATTACCATTGCTGGTAATGGGATGTACTTCATGAAATTTCAACTTTCTGAGTCAAGGGGTTAACATTTAATCAATAGATCTCACTGTTATGGGCTCTTCTGGGAAATACTAGGTTGCAATATATGCTATGCATCATGAAGCAGGAGTTAGAGCCTGGTAAAAAAAGAATCCGATTGCAGAGTTTCATTAACAGTGCTCTACTCATACATTTTCTCTATGTCATTATTTTCCATAAAGTCCACATAAAATTGCCATGGTCTTTTCCATTATAGTGTCTAAAAGATGTTACATACCAGAGCGTTATTGTGCTCCTGTGAAAACCCATGCCGGGCTCCCATCAGGAGTTACTAGGGGCTGTTAATAAATTGGAATGTAATGAACTGGTGCTCGTATTTTTCCAGTTAAACAATAGGTGTGGGGGTTCCTTACTGACATAACTGGAAAAACCGTCATCATATCAAAATACAAACATGGATCAGAAGAAAAATCCTTCATCTGAATATTCCAAAGTCTTGACAAATTTTAATTCCAGAGTCATAAATTAATAGATTAGAATCAAAAAGGACAGCTATGGTTATTTAATGTGGGAAACGTGAGCGGTGACAATGGTAAGATGATCCTTATTAATAAGAGTATCTAGTCTGTTCTCTGAGTTGGATACCAAAGGATTATCCCTGAGTCATGTCATGCAGCCTTGGCTCTACAAAAGACAATGGGGGCTCACAAGCCTGTGTACATAACCAGCCTGAAGACTGGACAATATCCAGACCAAAGCCCAATCTCATGGGCCAAGGTAGTGTGACAGACTTCAGAGCCTCATCAAGCCATCCTACGTCTGCACAGCTTGATGAGCAAGGCATGGCCATGGCAGGGAGTTTTTGCTGAAAAACACTCAAAACCTTCCAAGACGTTATGTGAAAGAGCAGACCTTTCTTAAAAACATTATCTTCAGTTAAAATTTCATGACAACATTTATCACTTTTTCCTTCTCTCTGAAATATGTTAACACCTCCTCGCTGCTTCTCAGGACTAATTTTCAGATTTTATATACAAATCTGATGTTTTACAGAAAGAACACATCTTCCTATTGGGCCCCTCTTGTCCGTATGCTCACAGGAGTCTGCAGGAGAGCTTATCAGTCCCTTGGCCTGGCTTTTGTGGAATTGGAATACCTGAAAGTTTCCATACAGTGAGTGGAAATTACAGGTAGCCTCACCTTCCTAGAAAATAATTTTACGTAATGATTGTCCAGGCAAAGTTTATTTCTGCACTTTTTTGCTGACACCTGTTATAGAAGAGTACTGAGCAGACAGCAGCAGTAAACGGAATCTTATTTGTTTTTTGTTAGGATCCATGCTCAAAATTTTTGCTCTCTCTAAGATGTAATTCAGGCAGAGAATATCCCATCAACAACCCTATATGTGTTTCTTTTGCTGTTTTTCTCTGGGGTTTTTTAGGTAAAATGATAACACAGAAGAATTGTGTGTTATTTGTGTGTTATCTTTAATTACAAACATGCTTGCTATTCCCCTCACAACTTTGCAAGAACAGCTAGCTAAAAGAGAAAACAGATCGCTCTTTCAGTATGTTTGTGGCAGTTTTTATACTGCAAAGAGCAATGGCAACTTGCAGTGTATCTGTTTACAGGAGGTATTCCTGTTTAGTACACGTGTCACTAAACCCAGCCATCTAACTTGAAGGAATCATTATTCTGCTACACGGCTTAAAGGAGACCAGTCCCTGTAAATCAGCAACGCACCATGCATGTTTATGCTTTTTTTTACTGCCTGTTTGGGGAGAATTTATAGAGTAGTTCTCCAATAAATAACTTAATTACTGAAATGTAAAGGCTGCAATTGTGTTGCAGTGTAGCAGTGTTGTTCCAAAATGAGGCTACATGTTCCTTACAAGAAAAATATATGCTTGAAGAAATACTGCATTATTAGGTTGCATGCAAATGAGCTGCTATGGAATACAGAAAATGTCTTGTTTTCATACAATCCTTTAGTTTTCACCATACCCTTACATCACCCACTTTAATTTTTCTCCATTGACATACGGGCTACAAGTAGCAGAAAGGGGATGCAAATGCAGGAGAGACTCTGTCCTGTGATTTTTAAGTACATACTTTAGGTACATCCTAACTCCTGACTCATGGAGTGCAAGACTCTTAAAAAATCAAAACAAACCAGACTGCGTGTGGGATGACTTGGTAAAACAATGTATGCTACACAAAACAGCTTGGATATAGGGAAAAAACAGTGCCACTTTTGGACAGCTCTGTCATTCTTACCTCTATATAGCTCTTCTTCAATTGAGAGCTTATACACATGCCCATCTTCCTCTCTCCATTTTAGTGTCAATGTCAGTAAGTATGAATTAAGTTTTATTTTAGTTAGTGAGACATGTCTGGTTTGCTGTTGACTCAGGTCACACTGGTGGGCTATGGATGCAAGTGATTTGTATCTCTGAAACACTTAAGTAGTTAATGCTCAAGTGCACAGAATAAAATTCATGGAGTAAAAAGTAACCATATTTACATTCCTGAGTTCATGCCGAACCATTTCCCAACCCGTTAATGCTTCATATTGCTTGTCAGGTGACAAACATATTCGACAGCCTGAGCAGTAAATCCAGCAAACATAACTTAATGGTCTGTCAGAACTGGGAGCACAGGCTCATTTCTGGTGCAGCTACCTCAGCATCTTCTGCCAAGGCAAAGCCATGGTGTGTCAAGTCTTAATGAATCAGGCAAAGCCCAATGACAAAGCTCCCTTTGACACTGATTATGTAGAACTGGAATATTAAACACCAATGCCCCGATTGCCTCTCCATGGGCATTAAAAAATCTCACTGAATTTTATCTGATGTTTCTCTCTGGCCCTGTGGTCATCTTTTTCCTTGGCATTACTCTTTGTACAGAGTGTTGCTTCTGTTTTTTTCCCCTGACCTCAGACAGGCTTTCACTCCACAGTTTTGCTCAGTAACTTATTCCAGGTACAGAGCGCAGAATACAATCTCACCTCAGAATATGATCTTCGCATTCTTCACCTTATGCCATGTCCAGCAAGACGCAAATCAGGGAAAAAAATTTTCCCTACTTGGCAAAAGAGAGGTTGTCATCTGAACATCTTATCCAGTACTAATGGCAATTCATTGGTATTACTTCCTGAATAGAGTAAGACAAAACAAAACAAAACAAGCAGATTCAAGTGATAAAGATTCAGTACAAGGTAGTAATTTACTTCAGCTACTGACTATATTCAACTTGATTTAAATATCTTAATATTTAATTATCTACATTCATCTTCCTGAAATGCACATAAAAGAACATCTTCAAAGAAATTAGCTTTGAACATTATTTACAGACAAGGTGACAGCTGTCTAATTCATTTTCTTGCACCAAGGGAGAACAGCAAAGTGATGTAAAAAGGTTTAGAACTGTATTATTTAATTCACATAATAAATTTCAAGTAGAATCATGTGGTAGGGTTCTATGTGGTTCACTGCCTTTCTACAGACTGTCTTATTAGATGTTTGCACGTCTACGTCTGGCCCACATAAACGATTTATCTAGTTGTCTTGAGCAAACTTGCAACAGTAAAATAGTATGCTTTTACAAGAGTGTGTATTCCTTTGGTGTGTGTGTGCATATTCAGCATGAAACATTCTCAAAAGCACAACACTTTCAAAGGCCTTAAGGCAGAGGAATGTTAATGTGATTGCTTTCAGTGCTGATTGTGTACTCTGCACTGAGCAAGTTCTGTTCTGCCCTGAGTTGCTTATTGACTAGAGTCTGATGGCAAATGGCAGGAAAACAATACTGCAGGTGGGTAGATAGATAGACCTCTTGGGCTTCTGTCCAGTAATGATGGGATGCAAACGTTATTTGTAGTGGAAAAAAAGCAAAACAAACCACTTTTGGCTTTGATTCTCTGCATAAAACAGGGTTGGGAGTGCTGTGCTCTGCAATTTCTATAATCCTTTTAGCACTGAGCTGTGTAATGCTAGTCTTTCATTAAAATACTCTTGAGGATAAGGAAGAGCAGATATACCCCCGACCTTACCAAATTTAGCATTTTGGAGAGAAGATTCAAACTTTAATGTCAAATAGCTGGTGTGTCAGTCCAGAGAGCAGTAAGTGAAAAGAAGACTGAAAAGCTGAGATGTAAAAAGGTTAAAAACTATGTTTCAGCAATGGGCTCTGCAGAAACCGATTGCTCTGATGTAGATTAAGCTGTACACTGACCTTTCAAAGAATAAGCATTTTTCTCAACTGTCACTGTATGAACGTACGAAACAAGCAATATCATTAGAGAAGACACCCAGGCTGGCAGACTTTGAAGAGATTATGTCAATGAGTCATGACCCACCCATTCAGCAAATGAAGTGAAAGTTAGAGTTTGTACATGTAAAATAAATTTGACTGAAAAACTGCAATTATGTTTATCTCTTAAAAAAATCTTAGTCATAATACTTGTGTACTCAAAGATATATATATATTAAAAAAAGGGGCTAAAATCAGCTATTGTGAACCTATCCAACCGTTTGCACCTACATGTGTTTCCTACTCAGTGGGACACATTCTTAGCCTATGAAAATTATGATTATTTCAGACATTTTGCATTTTGCATCTGGCAAATGATATTTAAGAAATACTCTCTTCATGGTGCTAATAACATCCAATCATTCTTAGCACTGGTTCTGTTGAGCCATTCCGGGATATTTTCACTGTTCTTTACAGAAAAATATGACTGCTCTTTTGAGTCCCCAGTAGAAATTGTAACACCAGGAAAGCATGAACGGATAAAGTTTTAGGCTGTGACAAACTAGGAATTGCATTAGGAAGAGTGCGATCAGCAAGTAAAGGGAGGTTATCATTCCTCTCCACTCTGCCCTGGAAAGGCCACAACTGGAGAGTTGTGCCCAGTTCTGGGCTTCCCAGTTCAAGAAAGATGAGGAATTTCTGGAGTGGTCCAGCAGCTGACTACAAAGATGATTACGGAACCAGAGGACCTCACTTAAGAGAAAAGGATGAGGGAGCTGGGCCTGTTTAACCTGGAGAAGGGAAAATTGAAAGGGGACTTCACCAATGTCTATCAGTGTCTGAAGGGAGGGTGCCAGGAGGATGGAGCCAGGCTCTGATCAGTGGTGCCAAGCAATAGAATGAGAGACAAAGGGCAGAAATTGATGCATGGGAGGTTCCATCTGAATATGAGGTAAAACTTCTTTACTGTGAAGGTGAACAAACACTGGAACAGGCTGCACAAAGAGGTTGTGGGCAACTGCTTGAATATCTCCTTCTCTGGGAATATTCAAACCCCACCTGGATGTGATCCTGTTCAAACTTCTTTAAAAGGGTCGTTGGACTAGATGATCTCCAGAAGTCCCTTCCAACCTCAATCATTATGTGATTCTGTGATTCTATGAATAAGAGGGATTATTTTTTCTTTGTGAGCTGAAGTCATTTATAGGACTCCCACCTAGAGCACTGTGTACAGTTCTGGTGCCCTCAATATAAGAAAGAAGTGCTGGAGAAGTCCAGAGGAGTGTCATGAGGTTGATGAGAGGACTAGAGCATGTCCCCTACAAAGACAAGCTGAGAAAGTTTGGGCTGTTCAGCCTGGAGAAGAGAAGTTTGTGTGGAAACCTCGTAACAACTTTTCAGTACCTGAAGGGGGCCTACAGGGAAGCTGGAGAGGGATTCTGCATCAGAAACTGTAGTGACTGGACAAGAAGCAAGGGGCACAAGTCAAAAGAGGAGAAATTTAGGTTGAATACTAGGAAGAAATTCTTTTCTCTGAGGGTGGTGACATTCTGAAACAGGTTGCCCAGGGAGGCTGTGGATGCCCCAACCCTGACAGTGTTTAAGGCCAGGCTAGATGGGGCTTTGAGCAATCTGGTCTAGTGGGAGGTGTCCCCGTACATGGCAGGGGGGATTGAGAGTAGATTATCTTTAAGGTCCCTTTCAAGCCTTAACATTCTATGATTCCATGACATAAAGCTCAGATGAGCTAGCTGCTCAGGTTGAAAGTGTTTCTACCCTGCAGGAGTAAATTTTCATGGCAAAAGGTGTAGCAAATGCACTGTTTTCTGGCACAACACCAAGCTGGAATTAATCTAACTACATAGACCAATAAATGAGGGGATAGTGGGGTGAATTTCAACACTGAAACACTAAGCAAGCCTTCCAGAAAGCCTCAGCTCTTGGGGAGCTGAATGCATCTTTGTGTAAACTCATTTTTGCTGCACCGGAACAAAAACCACCAAGATTAAGACTAGATTTTACGTATTTTTTCAGGTTGCAGTCAGAGCAGACATTGCTCAACACACATGGGTTTGGTATGTGAGCTGTTGCTGGCTGGAGGGATCTCATTTGTTGAATGTCTGGGTTAATATAGTAGTCAAGCAAAGCCCCAGACTTGAAAAGCAGGAAAACACAGGCAACTGAAGCCTTTTCTTCCATGCCTCTTATGCAACTGGGAAGAAATAGTAAATATGCAGCTCTCTCCAAACAGTCTTTACAAACAAGACAGGTATTTCCACTCATGAAAAGTACAAATAAGTAGAAAAAAATTACTTTTCTTATCCAACCCCTTCATATGTGCGTGAAACTCAAAATCAGCCTAATCCCTAGTTGATCACAGCCCACCAAACCACTTCACATGTGTCAATCAAGGTTATGTAAGCTATAAAGTACAGACTGACAACAGGAATTTTACATGCTTGCTCAATATCTCTGAAAAGTGTCATTGGTCTGGGTGATTCTAGCACCAATCTTTGTTCTACCTAGTTTGGAAAGAGTGGTAAGAAAAGGGGAGGAGGAAAAAGAGTCTGTGGCTGTGCAGGCTCCAGCTTCAGTCATTTTGATGAAGGCAAAAAGGCAAAGGAATTATAGGGAATGTCATTGTGTTCTTTCTGCTAATCACTCTTCACTCACTCACTGTGGCTGGGAGACAGGGTGCTCTTCGCTGACCTGCTTTATCAACACACCGACATTGTAGCAAGTCAGATAGAAATGTTCTTGCGTTTTAAGTCTGTCTCCCCTTCGGTCGTACTGTTCTGTAGACAAGGGCTTTTTTTGATTAGGCCTATGGGAAAACTATTTTTCAAGTTTCATTGCATGCATCGATGACGCAGGCCTGTGTCATCGATGAGAAAATTTTTGTAACATAGGTCAATATTAAGAGCTGTCTGTACCTTTAATAGCCACAACTTGTTGCAAAGGAGAAAAATATGGCTGAATATATACGTATAAATCCTTCCTATTCGTGTGTTTGACTTTTGAAACTTTGCAATTGCATAATGAATCTGGAGATCATTGATCACAGAGCAGAAGTTCATAGCATTAAGGATTGTGTTTCTCTTCAATAAGAAAGGGGTTATAGCACCACTGCCATATTCTCTGGAGTTCTGGTCAGGGGGGAACTCTTCTCATTCACACAGACTAGTGATACTCATGATGATATCTCATTTTCTGCCTGGCTTTGAAGCAAATGTGTCATCAAACAGTGTGCATAATTATGCTTTTATGTCCATTATATATATGCATACATATTATTTTATCCATTCTGTATAATATTTGCCACACGACATTTTAATGTGGACCATCGTTAAGCCACCTTCATTTCCATAAGTGGCTTCTGTTAAGAAACTCTAAGCTTGTGATAAATTCATGATCTCTGTCTTCACTAAGCCCATTATTCATGCTCCCACATACAATGTTGTCTTTCTTCTTTTTCTTGTTTTTGATTTCTACGAGAGACACAAATGAAAGGAGCTTGTGCTATTACATTCTGACATTTAAGCATTCCTAATAGTCCATCTTGCATATAAACAGTAACAGCTCTTGCTTTCTCCTAGACCACCTCTTTTACATTCCCTATTTGTTTAATTGTCATTGCATTACATGAACACGCAAGGTGGGAGCCTTTCCTTGACATTTCTCTTGGAGTAACATTCTTACTGTCTTTTGCTGCTTTTTGTGCCCCTATGACTAAGTCTGAAGTTAAAGTTGAGCTTCATGCTGCACAGCCCTTGTCTACCTGGCTGCAGAAATCTGAACATTGGAATCTACATCCCGAGGTAATTAAAAGGAACCTATGCCAGAACATGCCTACACAGTCTCACCAGTTCAGATAGCCCAGAGGACCAGAAAAGACCTTTCACAGATCTGATTGGCATTGAATTTAGACTCATTTCAGTTTCCAGTTCCATCCATGTAGAGGTTCACTGCTCAACCCTGTCCTTGTAGCCCATCAGTCTGAAACTTTGTCCAATATACAAAGACTTGCTCATCATATTATATACAAGAGTTGTTGGAGGGGTTTCAGAACTATGACACTTTAAGAAAAAGACTGTTTTGTACTCTGCTGAGGTTAATAGCCTTGCAGAACTCATAAAAGCATTCACAATTGTTCTTGACTGAATCATCATAACAGCAAGCCGGTGCTTATATATAATCACACATTTTGGGAACTGTCTCAGATCATTCGTCTGGCTCAAAGGATGTACCTCACAGCTATTCCTCTGAAAGACATAAAATTACTCAAATTGGCCACTTGGCTTTCATTTCTAGCAGAAATAGTGTACAATTCAAGATCACTTTGTTGTTTACACATCTTAAGCAAGCAACACAGAAATTGCACTTTCATATATCAGAAGTGGTTTCTTTTCTGTTAATGAGTAAAAAGTCCGTCTACTTTTTCATCCTATTTATAAAGTCTGTTATGTAAGTTTAACTTGTTTCATGGGTATAAATGTATAAATGTTCTTTCTGGTCACTAATAGTTTTCCGCTGACTTCAGGCACTTTAACATATACATTATTACTCGTAAACAAACTCATTGACAGAAAAGCCAATGACCCTTTAACACATACAGTGATATCTTTTAAAATATTAGAAAATCTTAACTTTGTTGCATGATTTTAACATAAAAGACCTCATTCTTGTCTTTAAATGAAAAGTTAAGAATAGTTAAATGTTTCTCTTTCAACTGTCCATATAATAATTGAAGAAATCTCACTTTCTTATACTGCTGCTTCTGGATTTATACCGATGTGGTTTAGATTCTTCAAATCAGTGTTTCAGTGTTTTTTATTTTTTTTTAGGTGATACCAGGAAGATGATACCAATTCTGAACATTTTTAGTGTAGTTCATTTAAAAGACCCCCCACAATGCCACAACTGCTTCTTTTTTTCACAACACACTTTGTCTGGTTTCTCCTACTACAGTAAAGATGTGCAAAGTGGTGAAAGAAAGACTAGGACTTGATTGATGCTGTTTTTATTCTATGCTCTTTGCATAGTCAAACTGTAAAGGCAACACAAAGTCAGGGTACAATACTACCAGCAGGAATGCAACAGCTTTACAGCTGCTTTGCAGTTTGTTTTGCCCAAGCCGATGGTCACAGCACATCCTGGTAGATGAGGTCCCCTTAGTCCTCTGAGCAGCCTACCTCGCTGCATCTCCTCCTTCAGATGCTGAAACAGTAAAACAGTTTGGTACTGTAAAAAAAAAAAAGGAGAGGAACAAAATGGAAAGAACGTATGGTGTCCTCCTGAAAATGCATCAGTTTTATTGGGGTTTTTTATTCCCATTTGTTCCTTTGCCCTTAATACCTTAATACCATTACCTTGAAGCAGAGAATCAAACTGCTAAAAGAAAAGCTTCCAGGACTTGTTTCCAAGTCTCCAGGAAAGGCTGAACAGTCATCAAGAAAATGTCTTGGTTTCTTTATGACTTCTGTTTTTGCTTTGGGATCAAAACTTGATTTCAAAGTACATCTGTGAAGTTATATCTGACATCTCAGTGAAACACCTGAGATAGCCCTTCAATGTCAATGAATTGAGTGTGAGACCCAACAAGTGCTGTGTGCCTTGTTTCAATCAAGCTGTACAATGAATTGTACACTGATTTAGCAACAGGAGTAAGATTTGGATGATTAATTATGGAAATTTTTCTGAAGTACCAAAGTGGCTAAAGTCAAATGTAGATTTTGCTATATTAAATCAGTAATACCAATCCGGTAATTCAGTGTTTTTACTTTTTTCTTTTGCAGATATGTACAGATGAAGGCAGATTTCATACTTTGAAAGTAGAAAACTTTTGTTATAACAGCTTTTCTCGGTAAAAGTAATTGCCTTTGGAAGGTGCGATATTCATGTGTCTCTCCACAGATTAATTCTCTTGGATCTTATCAGGAGTGGCAAGAAAAAATGGAACTTCTGTCTCCTTCCCTGTAATTTAGGCATGCCTAAGCATTGCAATCACTATTTTTTCTAGACCTTTAAGGATAAATTATCAAGTGGCAAGGAGATACTAACCCTGTTTGCATTAGGTTTCATTCAGTACTGGTATATCTACTAAGTGTAAAATAGTCTCTTGTACTGAGATTTTTTGAGGGGTGAAAATCTTCCAACATAGAAATTTGCAACCCAGAGAAGGATAAATGCAGTTTTCATTTTTTTTTCTGTACTCTGATAACTAAGACACCAAAAATATTTCATCCTTGCATGTGGCTTTTTTTTCTATATGCTGTTCTTATGTTCATCGCCCAGCTAGGGAAAGAAAATTTACCCTGTTATTAACTATTGATGGAATTCACAGTGGAATCTAATGTAATTGTGGTGTTGCTGGGTTGCTTACTGTCAGGGAGAGGCTTTCTCCTGCCCTTTCCAGACCCAGGCCTCTGGATGACAGTGCAGTCAGCCTGCAATTGGCCATAAGCAGGTGTTTCGAGAAACCAGGAGCAAGTCAATAAACAACTGGAATTGAACCTACACTCTGAAGAAACAGATAGCTCAGGGTAGTGCTGCAGCAGTGGTGTCTGAGCACAGCAACCCAATTCCTCTTTGTAATGGATGACTGGAGGGGAAGTAAAATGGATGCAGAGCAAAGTAGGAAAAGAACAAAAAGTTCTCCAGAGACTTGGATGTCAAATGAATGTATAAGGGAACATTTACAATACATCTTGTCTACCTGGAATTAAACTCATCTTTAAGGACATTCCCTAACTTGCACTCTCCTAAGAATGACTGATGATCTTTATTTAGTATAATATTATAAGATATCTACTTAAACCAGCTATTAATTAATTGCAGAAATATACTATAATTAGCTTTTAATGAAAAGTACTTATATAGATAAGTATTTGTATACTCCATGTATTGATTGAAAGTTTAAGGAAGAGAAGGGCTCAAGCCAATATCTGCAAGACCAGTCAATGTTTCTTTAATTATAATTTTGGAGGCACTTGCACCACTTGTTTTTAAAAAGTGAGGTGTTCTGTTCCAGTCATGACTATAGTCACACTGGCTTACTGTATCTCATCTCTGTAAGTATCTTAAGAGCTAGGTTTGCCTGAACTGAGTTTTCTTTGTAGTTTTCCTCTAGAGATTAAAGTGCCCTGCATAGTAAGAATCAATATAAGACATCTTTCATGGGAACTGGGCTTGCTAGAACATTTACTAGAAATTAGTGACTGGAATAGTAGAAATCTGTCCTTCACAGCTAAAGTTGAGGAAATGACTGTGCAAATAGATTGCAAATGCTTTAGGAATCATGCCAACAAAACAGTTCCCCGTGACCCACAGTCTAAAGCCACGACAAAGGCCTAGTGCCCTTGAATATGTAAAATAGGAACAGGTATTTGGAGGTGGAAAGTGGTTTTGCCACTTCAGCTTCTACTAATTGTGCCAAACCAAGCTGATGGGTCTGGTTTTGGATCTCGTAATTTTAAAAAGGACTTAAAAAATTCCATGCAGCCCACCTGCGGTCCAAAAGTTCTCTTACAATGGAAAACACAGAGATTTAAATTTCATTAATTTGTCCAGAGGAGACCAACATAAGTTTTGATTTGATGGCATGCCTGCCATTCTGAAAAGAAAACCACTGCTAGTGAGAATTCTAATCTGCTAGAAAAAGGCACTGTAAGAACTAGCACCTAGAAGTTGAATCTGCAGATTCAACGAAAGGGAAGGCACACAGGTGCTCAGCATGCACTGGAAGAGACTGCTGAAAGAAGTGCTGAATTTTTCATTTCTTGGAGCTTTCATATCAAAACTGACTGCCTGTCTGGAATTGCCTGAGTTGAAATCACATCCTTGTGTTCAATAAAGGCATGCCTGGATGTAAGGCTTGATCAAGGATCTCCTACTAAATAACCTAGTGGTCCTTGCTGACCTTAAAATCAGGTAATCTATTTCTTCTACGGGATGAGGGGAGAAGAAAGAGATAAAGATTATTTCCATATTTTCATCTTGGGAAGGTGCTCAGAGAAGTGTGATGCTGCGGTATATATACAGATAGATGGACAGATGAGAATTGATGACTTCTTACCTTGAAAAGAAAATTCTCATACTTGCAATATAATAAAAGAAACATCAAAATAAAACTGATTAATTTTTCCTTTAATTATCACAGTTTATACAGCTGTTGAGCAAATTATATCTTCTTTAATATGCCAAATTTCATATTATAACCAGGAGATAACAAGGGAATAAGAGTAACTGGAATTAAATTTATACAGCAGAGAATTCTCTGGTTTAATGTTGTCTAAATGGGTTTTAACACATTGAAACTGCCAGAAACTCACATGTGAATAAAAATTGTTAAAGAAAAAGAAGAGGAAAGAAAAGTAGGATATCAAGTAAATAGAGTTCCAGAAAACTTTTGAAGTAAAACAGTGCAATGCAACCGACAGCTCCCATGAAGTTCCACTACCACTGATCAGTGTTCAGTTAACATAAGTTAAGTGCCAACACTGATAAGGAATAGATAAGTCTCACAAAACATGATTCTCCTGGGTGACAGGTTATTTTCCTCCATGACATTAATCCTTTATTTCTTGCAAGATGAGAGACTTCAGAGGAATCTCAGAGGAGAGGCAGGAACAGGAATTCTCTCAGAGAACAACCTATTTTGATGCTGGTATTGGTTTCAGGCCAGCAGCAGTCATGCTCAGAGCTCCCTGCTGTGCAAAGCTCTCCCACAGAAGCATGGAAAGTGACCTTACACAGCTGGTCTTACAGCAAAAATCACCAAGATACAAGGTGGGCAGTGAAGGAAGCAGAGGCTGAGGTGACTTGCTTGAATACCCAAGTAGGATTGAATTCAACCCCAGGACTCTGGGATTCTGAACACAGAGCTGTTTGCTATCCCTGACAGTGAGAACTGGGATGTGAATTACCACTAGAGTCTAAGGAAAATCCCAAGAACACAGCCTCTGCTAGTCTGCAGCATCTTCCTGCTGAGGCACCTGGGGTGTCCTCAGCCAGCCAGCCACCTAGAACACATAGAACAAGCACCATTTCATGATCTTGTCTTTTCCAGCTTTTTGCTGAAGGAGGTGTTATCTCAGGTTCACAGAAATCTTGGGCAAAATCCCAGCTGCATGAATATCAGCAGGAAATGTTCTGTTGACTTTAGTGGGAAGAGGATTTTGCCTCTCAGGCTCATGCATCAGAAATAATGCAAAGATAGCTTTGCAGGTGTGGCTTCTCAATGGCATCAGTAGGAAAGGAGCCTTTTCCCGGGCCATCCAAGATACTAACTTTTAGAGTTTGGTCAAAATAGGTGGACAAAAATAGTCTTCACCTGCATAGACATCAATGCTGGACACATCTGCATTACTACCATTTTATTTCCTTTCTCAGGTGTAAGGAACAAATTTGTAAGCAAGTCTTCTGATTGCCCCTCCTTTCCTGCATTTGTAATCAATTGCAGAGTGATTTTGAGCACATGAGCTAAACGTCTTACAGGCGAAACCAAAAGATGGGCTTGGGGAGAGCCCTGAATGTGCTCTAAGTACTAACAGATGCTCAGTCCACTGAGCTAGAAGAGAATTACTCCAAAATGGACCATGGTAAAAGTGTTTGTGGGTGCTGCTCTGCATCATCAAAACTTTTGCTCTGCAGATTTGGTCCTGTTGTACCACACTCCTTGCTAATATAAGCACAGATATATTTTCAGCAGTTATATGTCCAGGTTAGCACTGTATTGAAACTGGCTTTTACACACCCTCTGTCTGTATGTGACCTAAAAAATTTAAATCAGTGCCCACCATTAGAAGTCTTGTACCTGAGGCAGTGTTCAAGCTATATCTGTATAGGTACAAAATTTACTTTAATTCACGTTGCAACCCGCATCGATTCCATAGATGATCTGGATATCCAAAAAGTCAGATGCTCTCTAAGTTAGGGCTCCCACAGTTCTTTAAATCATGTGATCCCAAAATCATTGGAATTATTTATATAATCAGAGCAGAAAGACTGCAAGGTCTGGCTTTTTTTTTCTCCAGGCCAAGAGAAACAAATGAGAGCAGTGCCTTAATCCAGGGTGGGTGTTAGCTACATGGAGAACTGCTAGTGCCTGGTTATACCTACACTGTGCAAAACACAAGGTTCATCATGTCTGTAGTCTGGCCCAAGGCAAAACTGTCATGGACTATCAGAAAAAAAATTCAGCTGATACTATATCAATGTATAACCTGAGGCAGTAATGAAAGGAACTTTCTTTTTATGTGCTTTCATTTGAATCTTGGCTTCTCTAAGAATGCGCTGAAAATAGATGTTACTCTGTCACCAGATCATGACCGAGATCTTCCCAACGCAACACCTTGCTCTGTATGTTGCAGGAAAATAGAATTTTGCTGCTATTACCTTCAGTATTTAAAATTCTATTACAAACACACAAAGCTAAGAAGGAGGTAAGTTCACTGTATAGATAGTAATCCCTATGTGAGAATAATATAGATAATTAATACTTAGCTGAAGTATATAATGATGGCTGTATCAATCCAGACTGCTAGCTCCTATGTCCATTTCATCTCTAGTTTACAGTCAATAAGATTTCTGAATGGCACAAAAGCACCCCATTTAAGTGATACGTTGTCTAGGAAGCTGTCGGATATCAAGGAAAAGAGACAATGACGCCTGGAAGGACCAGAACACATTCTCAAGAGAGTGGTGAAAAGATGATTTTATGACATTATATTCTGACACTGTATAAATCAATTTTAACGAAGGTATACGTGCTTATTTTACAGTGATGAACCTGAAAATATTGAACACCCTTGGCCTGAAGGAAAAAAGGTGTTTTTTTTAGTGGATTAAAAAGGTGCTATAGCTCTATATTGAACATGAATTTGAGAACTAAAACTAGATAAAAATACTTTTTTTCCCATATTTTTCTCACAGAAACTGAATAAAAGCAAGACTGTATACTTCATCTTTCTGTCTATAGCTGGATCTGCCTATAAATTCCTATTGCACACGGTACTTCACTCAGATTTTTCAAGGAGGAAAAGATTCCACTTCCTAAGTCATCACAGCTTCCAAAGGGCCAGATAAATATTTTTTTCAGAATTATGAGTTAATTAAAATCATCTTATAGCAATATAATTTAAAGACCAAAGCACATCTATATATATATGTGTACAAAATATGTCCATGAGTCTTTTAAATTCACTTGTGAAGTGCAACTGTTTCTGCAGTGAGATGTAACAAGATTATTAATAGTAAAAATACATGATAGTTGAGACTACAGGTGAATGAAACTTCTTCCTGTCACAACTGTTTCATGATATAAGTAGAAAAAATGTAATTATCCAGTTGGAATTTGAGACAGACATTAGAATTAACATAATTGTTTCTCTGAAGAAATGGGAGGATTTACATGTTCCAGAAGAAATTAAAAATATCTTAAAGAGACTTGCTACATAAGGGCTTTGGTTTTGCTACCATTGGAATAAACCAGCTTTTCTCACTAGGAAGAAAGATTGGTTGATCACCAATGCAAAAATTCCCTCCTAACACCTTCATTTCTAAATTTGTCTTACTAATATCATCCTATGAGTTCTGTAATCATATTCTCATGGATATTTATGCATTTCTCTTAAGTAAGAACAAGCCAACATGACACAGTACCTGTTCTTTCTGGTGGGAATACTGGCTGATACCTTTATTCTAAATTTTGTATGCTTTTGGAAGTAAAAAGACTAAACTGATTATGTCTATTCATTTAAGGTGGTTTGTGGTTTCTTTGGTGTTTGGTTATGCTTTATAAAAGGTAATGATAACTGATAAGATCATCTCCATCCTTTTATTCTTTCCACATCTGTTTGAACAATTTTGCCTAGCTTATGCAACAAGTCTGGGGTTGTTTTGGCTTTTTTCTTAGTTGAGCTGTTTTCTTCCCTGGCTTTGCATTTGGTTCAAATTATGATGAATTCAATTCTCATTACAATCATTGTCATTATTGTGATTATTTGCTGAAATGAAGAACAACCAAGTTGTCCCAAAAGATTACACACTGCATTACCCCAAAAAACCCATAGTGTAGTACCATGGATAGAAACAGATGGAGAGATTAATACCATGCTACCAGCGATAAGAAGCCTCTTTAGTCTTATAGTTATGATTTCTTTTTCTGCAAATATCAAAGAATATCATACAAGTTGAGTGCTATTAGAAAACTGCTCTTGCTTCAAACGCAATCCACAGGTATGGCTCTGTAAGTACCTGATTCCACTATAAGCATCATACTTATTAATGGAAAAGCTGTTTATTAAGCTTTTACAGTCCTTAGTGTTAATTACTGCAATTAATGACTGAAACTGCAATTAGAGTTCAACTAAGGGTTTTCTGAACTAATAACGGGGCCTCATTAATATTGCTCATGACTGTCTACTGGGAATTATTTCTCAGTCATGAGACTTATTACGTATAGGACCTCAGTTTGAACTTTCATGACTCCTCTTCAGATAAATTAACGATGTCCCGCAAACTCATAGGACCACACCTTCCATTGGTTTTTTTGGAAGAAAGACAGTTTTAAAGCTAACTTTGCACCCAACAAAATCAAAATGAAGACTTAAAACACTGAACACATTACATAAAAATGTTCTAGATGAGAAAATTTACTTTACTTTTCACTCCATAATGCAGACAAAGAGTTTGGAGGACAAAGACTACCAGGACACTAGAACCGAGCTTCAAGAACAAAACTGCTAAACTCTTTTAGGTCACTACAGCCCTGGAGAAGTTTCACAACAAAAAGGTAAATTATGCCTCATCCTTTCAGCTAATAATGTTCCTATAAATTTGACTTCTTTATGAACATTCCCACCATAAAACTGCATTTGTTCTTAGAAGATCTGTCTGGTCCACAATAGCATAGCACAGACCTCTTAAACGCATGTCTGCGAAAGATTGTGTACATACTTGTCTCCAGGCTTGTCAGTGGATTCTTGCCTCTGAATTACTTGATCTGTCAAAGCTAAGCCTGTGGTCAGCAGCCTGTGTCTGTAGTTTAGGGCCCCTAACCAGTCATTTGCCAAGGGCTCCTTGGCCATTTCCTGACTTCTCTTTGAAAATGGGACCCAGTCAGTTTGACGCATTCCTCCCCTGCTTACAGATCCCCATGAAAGTGGCTCAAACTAGTACTCAGCTCATATTTTTCCTCAGGAGACTCCCATCTACTGTACCTCTAGAAATGCCCGCCATACGAGCACAATTTGGTGTACTGAGCACATAGGTTTTAAGGCAGCTTTTTGGCCAGACTACAGTAATGATGACCACGGGCTTCCTCAAACTGGCCCTCGCACCATTCTTCTCATAATAAACTCCGAACAATATTTTTTTACAAAACATTCCTTTCATAAAAAGTCACCTTCATTTATTCGGCCTAATATTTCACTGTCGGGATGCGGGGGGTGTTCTGGTGGGATGCTACAACCGCCTGAACCAACTTCAACAGAAAGTTGCTCGGCAGCCACTGCATTCACACAGACACACACACACGCACCGGATAGCTTCTTCGACAAGCCGACGGCAAGGAGGCAGGAAGGGTCTTTGTGTGGAATTCCACGGCACACGTTTAGTTGAGCCCCACGCGTGAAGGGTACCAGGGACCAAAGATGTCGGGAGAATGGATAGTTCCAGCTTATATACGGGGGAGGGGAAAGCATCAGGGACAGGGGCGGTACATAGGCGGGATTAGGGTACGGGAGTGTCTTGGGGTGACTCTATCATATATATCCCCTATCATGCTCTATGCCCCAAAAGTAATATTGTGCCTTTTCTGTGCCTTTAAACTGAGCTTGAAAAAAAAAAACAGACAAACTTTCCAAAGCAGCTTCTCAAGGACACAGAGATATACTCCTCAGTTGTTGTCTGACTGCGGAAAGGCACGAAAGGAGCACCCTGCTTGCTTTTTCTTCAGCCAGCTGGTTTTTTTCCTCTTGGTGTGAGACGGAGAGCTGAATTTTGTTTCCTGGGACTTTGGTTTTTTTTTTCCCTTCTTCTCTTCTGAACTGTTTCAACAACATCAGAACACATCAGGAGAATTTTCTCCCCGAGGCCCGGGGGTGGGCCCACGCCCTCACTGACCAGCTCCGAGGAGGAGAGAGACCACACCTACAGAAGGACTCCGAAATCTTCCCAGGTTTCTCTCTATAGCGAGAG
>VZTD01003639.1:459612-484612 GCA_013397725.1 Rhagologus leucostigma | reverse complement strand
CCCAGAGTTAAACGTCCAGAAACAGCCGAATACACAAAAGACAACAAAAAATAACCAAAAACCCACAAAGCAACCCCCAACAAAGAAGTAAGCCACCCCATGAGTTTCCAATGTCCAAGTAAGTCTTTGATTAAATCTTTTCATCCTCTGGATGCTGGTGTGGATGCTCTAGCTGTCGGCGGTAGGCTGCAACACAATTCACACTTTCTACTGCCAGCAGTACCAGGAGCATTTCGAGGACAGTGGTGTGATGAGCACTGGGTTTCTTGGTAACATGTGGTTCTGGTGGGTGCTTCTGTTTGGGCTCAAAGTGAAATTGTTAAAAGGGTTGTAATTAAACAGAGGTATTAGAGAACGTGGCCATGGGAAGGGTAAAGTTGGGGGATGGGGGTTAGGTCATTTTGAATACGATTCAAAAAATTAAGAACATGTAAGGTTTTTGTGGAGGGTATATCCAATATCTGCACCCCCCGTTTTTGTTCTAACAATCGTAACACGAACATTTTTCAATCTACCAAATTCAGGAAAATGTGTAACATAACATGCACCTTTCTTATTATGAACAGTAAAATAACACATCTAATAAAACAACAAGCAGTCATCAAGCAAAAATAAGCAAGGTAGTATCTTCAGTTGCTTAAATACTTTACCATTACCCAGAGTCTGCAATCATGGAATCCCATCTCACAGTGAGGACTTGGGAGAACCCTTTCCGGATAAGGTTTCCACGTTTATCTCCAAAGAGGGTCCAGCTTTTATAAGGTCAGATCAGCAAGTCAAAGTGACTTTTATTACACTTTTAGGGCAGAAACACCTGGGTTTGATGGCATAATCACCAGTCAGTCAGGGCTAGGGCTTGGCCAGAGCCTCAAGCTTTGACTGAGAGGGTTCCCTAAAATACCTACGAGCAAAACTTTATTAATATAATCAATGGAACATTAAATAATTATTTTACAACTCTTAATAAAAACTTTGTTTATTAATACTATCTGGATCCAGAGGTATACTACAACCACACAGCTAACCTTAAATTTCTCTAGTAAACAGTTATGTCAATAAGCTGCAGCTTAGTGAAAATATAAACAAAAATGACTTAACAGTACCTAAGTTTGCTAATTTTCCAGAATATATATAAATCTAGGCTTCGGACATTACAGTTATATTAACATTGACTCTGAATGTGGTTTTAAAAGGTAACAAGTCCTGAGTACAGGAACATTTATAGTAAAAGCAATTAGAACAATGTGGGGCGTGGTAAAAGAGCAATTTTTGAGGTAGGGTAACAAGAACAGAAGAGTTTTACGGACCAGCTGTAGGATAACATATGCTCAGCCTGCAGCAGCTCCCGCACAAGTAGGTGTCTCCCCCGAGGAAGGGGTCACCCGTCCCTCCCCCAGGTGTTTTCTCCAGCACAGCATCAGTTCACCAGGGTTTGCAGGACACGGGAGCATGGAGGGGACCCCGCACGTTCCCCCACCGCTGCGCTGCTGGCTCCAGCGGGAGTGGTGCGGGTCGGGCGGTCACACTGAGGCGCCTTGGCTCCACCAGTGCACAAGAGGGCAGCGGTGCCTCCCCAGACAAACTCCGCCCCGTGCGGGGAGCAGGGATGCGGCGCGGCCTCCGCTGGTGCCGCCGGATCCCCCGGCTTGTCTGCAGAGAGTCCCGCCTGCCTCGCCAGATCTGCTCTGCCGCCAGCGCAGTGCTTGCCTCTGCCTCTTGGCTCTGCCATGTGCTAGCTGGTGCGGCACGGCTCCACCACGTGCTCGTCGCAGGGGGCCTGCCGGCACTGGGCCCCTGCTGTCGCCGCCATGGCGCCGTGCCCTCGTGGTTCTGCATGGCCCCCCCTCGCCGTGCCTGCCGCCGCCACCATGAGGAGGGCAAACGGAGAGGGAACACACCACCAGGGAGGGTCCCCCCAGCTCCAGTCATTTGCTGCGACACGGCTCCAGCTGATGCTGTATGGCGCGAGGCAGAGCGAGCTCCTCCACGACACCATCCGACTCTTCCCCAGAACCAAACGGGTCGGGGGCGAGGGGCCACCCCTCGGCTCTCTCCTCACAGCCCCAACAGACCCACGGTCGTTCGCTCGTGGTGCAGAAGCGGTTGGCATGGTTGCCACTGTGGCACAAGCGTCTTTCTCTGTCCAATTTGTGGGTGCTGCATGGGTTTCTTGGTGGAGCGGGGGTGCCTGGTGCAGTGTGGTACTACACTCCCCCCCCGGTCCTCACAGCGTGGGAACCGGGAGCGGGCTGGTTCTCATGTCGGAGTCACCAATGGAAGGGGTGGGAACGCAGGAAGGAGAGGTGGAGTCCGCGGTGGGGAGTGGATTCCCAATAGAAGGGGAGGGACCCGACGCGGGCACACCCATCGACGCAGGGGAGGAGGGGTCGGGTGTGATGGCGCGCGCGGGAAAGGGGGGCGGGGGACCATGCGCCGAAATGTTGTCAGCGCTCTTTTGTGCAGCCAGGGCAGGGGCGGGAAAACCCATAGCAGGGGAGGGAGACAAGATGGCGGAGCCGACCATGCAGTCAGTGCCATTTTTAACAAAAGCCAGGAGTGCAGAAACTTGGTATGCAGGCACCGGTAAGAGAGTTAGGGGAAAACCCAGAACAGCATGGCTGGTGCCGTCCTGGGGGGAGAACAGAGGAGATCGGGACCCTTCAAGGAGTCGGTAGCAACCTTCTGCCCATAGCCGGGCTAAGTGTCCTGCGCTCTCCTGCGGCAGGGAGAAGGGGTTAGGAGCATAAGGGGAGGACTGCGGGGAAAGGTTTTCCAAACTGGGGTTAGCATTTCCCAAACTTTTCCCGTACTTTTAACATATTTTATGGTAACAGTAGCTAGTGCAGATAAAATTAAATCTCGCAAAATATTAGGAAAATATTTTAACAACCAGGGGACTAACTGCTTCAGGCCCCCTTTTAACAAACGAAATTTTACAAGGGCACTTAGAACTTGGATATAAGCTTCCTGCGGGGGGTGGGTAAATCCCATCTTCCACTCTTCCTGGCACCCGAGATAAAAGTCTTAATAAAAGAAACAGAAAAGACTCAATATTACCACACTTGGGGTCAAAGAAAAGCCTTGGGGTGGTCGATCGGCTCTGGACCAGTCCTCTCTTCTCTCAAGAGGATTGTTGGTCCCCCTCGGGTCGCCCTGATAAAACTCAGAACCTCCTCCAGGTTGTAGCTGCTCCAAACGCGACTTACTTTCCAGCAGTGAGAGACCACTGGAGACGCTTTCAGGGATGCGCAGTGCATGTTTCTGTTTCGGGTGACCACTTGCTGGGATCCGGGGGTGTTCTGGTGGGATGCTACAACCTCCTGAACCAACTTCAACAGAAAGGTGCTCAGCAGCCACTGCATTCACACAGACACACACACACGCACCGGATAGCTTCTTCGACAAGCCGACGGCAAGGAGGCAGGAAGGGTCTTTGTGTGGAATTCCACGGCACACGTTTAGTTGAGCCCCACGCGTGAAGGGTACCAGGGACCAAAGATGTCGGGAGAATGGATAGTTTCAGTTTATATATGGGGGTGGGGAAAGCATCAGGGGCAGGGGTGGTGCATAGGCGGGATTAGGGTACGGGAGCCAATGGGAAAATCTGAGTGAGTGGCAGAGAACAAGGTCCAATGGGAGAGGGGGGAAGGGAGAATTTTCTAATGAAGGAGCAGATAAGGTGCAAGTGGACGGGGAGGCCAACTGGGGAAGCAGAACTGGGATACATTTCCGTAACAGAACAGGGCATTCTGGGGGAGGCCTTTTTAGTCACTTTAACCTGGGGAGCTCTCTCAGGGTCTGTCCCTCTCACTGGCTCCCACATTTTACTTACTGTAAGCTTTCAGCCTAGTATCCATACAAGAACTGGACGAAAAAAGAGAATTCCTATCATACAAGGGTACTAATGTTTCAATACAGCTCATGAGTTTGTGAATTTTAATGAAATATGAAATCTCACTGGGGTTTTTCATAATTATATCCCCTCAAAAATTCCTTCAGTGTCACCAGTATGATTTGCTTTGTTTTATCTGCTTTGTGTTTTCTTATGAAAGTGAAAATTATGAGGTGGAAATCATCTATTTCAAAAGCTCTCAAGTAAAATCCAAAAGGATCTGTACATTTCCATCCAAAATTTTGATATTTGAATTCAAAATTTTATATTTATTCATTTAAATGATATTTTTAATGGAAAGTCTGGAAGATGTAGTGCTATAAACAAACTTTAAATGCAATGTATAAATACAATGAGGTTTCCATGGTGACATATGACCTGCACTTAACTCTGCATCA
Organism: Rhagologus leucostigma; assembly: GCA_013397725.1. Classification (NCBI taxonomy): domain Eukaryota; kingdom Metazoa; phylum Chordata; class Aves; order Passeriformes; genus Rhagologus; species Rhagologus leucostigma. Next base: position 480,322 of record VZTD01003639.1, on the reverse strand, counting down.
TGGACACATACCTAAGGTGGACACATTGCCCAGGGTGGCTTTAGTGTTCCTGGCTTTTAGTGAGCAATCTCTTTCAATAACTGAAGTAAGGACTGCTCATAGATGCCTGATCCAAGTGTAACAGGGAGAGTTTATTCAGAGTAGGTTCTGGCTGTGTGAAATGCTGACACTGAGCTGATGTGACAAACCAAGAACTTTTCTCTCATTTCTGTGTGTTTATCTGCACTGAGCTGTGTCATGCAGTAAGTCATGCCAGGTGAAGAATACAGAGATTTCCCAGATGTGAGGACAAGGAGATAGAACAGATGTGTCACCTTTGTTGCCTGTAATGCAGCTATAAGTGCACTAGCAACCTGCTGGCAATTCTGTACCAGAATTACATAAAAAAACCCAAACTGCATCATAATAAAAGAAAGAAAAAGGTAATTTAGTCTAAGAACAAGTGAACAGGCCCCAGGGTTTAATGAGCTAAGTTACTTGAGTTAGCACAGCAAATTTCCAATGAATTTACCATACACCGATAACTCACTCATGGTGCATTTAGTCCTCTGCCTGTTCATTGTTTGTTCTTTTTGTTTGGTTGGTTTTTTTTTAATAGGAGTGGTGGTTAATGGGCTGCAATGAGGATCAGGAAATCTAAACTAAAGCTCTTGCTCTGCTGTGGATTTCCCCCATCACTTTAAAAAGTCTTTTTACTTTTAAACATCCCTGCATTGAGAACTATCATTTGGAAATGACAGTAAGTTTAAGAAGATATTGGAGACAGTCTAGCTATGATAGAAGACACAGAAGAATTTGTTTAGAGCAAGTATCTTTGGTATCTTTGAAATGAATGGTTATCTGCTGGATCTTCTATCAGTAGCATTCATGAGAATTTTTGTAGTCCTAAACCAGGATGGTTCTAGGGTTTGAGAGTATATTGATTCACAAAAGATGTACCGTTAGCTGAAGAAGGGTAAAAAAAGAATGGTCTCTTGATTACAGCAGGGAGTGACCCAGGATAAACAAGTCATTGTGTTTCAAGCACTGTGAAAGAAAGGATGGGTTTCTGGGACCATGCAGAGAAAGAACAGGTTGGGTTGGTTCACATGTTGCTCTGTGTACAGAATCAGCATTTCCTACACCAAGATGGAACCTATAAATTCTCTGCTGTTCAAAGATAGAAAAGGACATTGATCTTGACATTCAAGCTACTTATAAATATGCAAATTTAGATGCCTAATTTTATATGCTCCTTTAATCGTATGGGATGAGGTTATAGATAGTGCTCCCATACTGAGACAGAGCTCTGACTGTAAGTAGGAATATTCATGAATGAAACTTGGCTAAATGTTCAGGAAAAGTGGAAGCTGAGCTGGAGACACACAGGAACAGGATCTCTTCAGTAGCACTAAATCCAATGCAACAGCTATAGTTTACATGGTCCTGAATTTCCCATCTATCAGTAATGCTGACTGTCTTTTAATACCAGAGCCAGGTACACTGTAGCTTTGTAAACAGGTAAAAGTGGTATGAAGAGCAGACACAGAGTACAGTCTACCATGTAATGTCCAGCAGGCACTAAATACTGAGGGGGACAATTTGGAAAACAGTTATCTTCAAATAGCATGCGCAAACCCACTCTGTTGTCACTTACTAGCAACAAGTCCATTTAAATAACAACATCTCAAAGCACAAAAGTAAAGTAAAGGCTCACAAAAGTCTCTTTCAGGGAGGAGTGCATCACCCCAATCCTTTTGCTTTGCCTCTTCAAGGAACTCTTTTTCCCTGATGTGGAGATGAAGAATTAATCATCCTGTTACATAAAATGCATACTCCATGGGGAAGATGAATAAAGCATGCAAGAGACGGATGGACTTTTTGTAGAGTAAGGTCACCCTCAGGGGGTGAGAGCACAGGGAAAAGTGCTCACTGAGTAATTACTATTTCAGGATCCTCTGGAGAATTTCAGGCTTGATGCCATCTGAAAGAGCCTATGACTTTCAATTAACTCTTTGCTCTTGTAGATTGGTAATTACCTCAGTATGTGCTGGGGTGTTGGTTTGCACTAGCCTCAGCAGGAGCAGAGGAATTGGAAATGGTTTCATTTGCCTGGTGGTCAATGTCCGCCACAGGTGTGAAGCCCAGGCAGGGCTCTCCTGAACTGGTTGTCAAGAGCAGGGGATTCTCAGATTTTGAGGAAGACCTCTACTGCAAGGTTGGGAAGAGAGACAAGTAGAAAGCAAACTTCAAGCTTATTGTCTTCTTACCTGTTTCTAGCTAGGTCTGAAAATGCCTAGCAGTGTCCTGCTGACCAGGTGATGCTGGCAGGCTGAAACCAGTGCTGGATTGCACTGCGCACTGAGATTTAGGGGACAGAAGCAAATGTTATGTAAATTCAGTACGTGCTGAGGCAGCAGGTACCATCAATGAAACTAAGATATGATGAGCAAAATAAAAGATGAGAAGATTTTTGAGTTTAAAAAAGGGATGGAAAAGAGGATATTTTAAGGTGTATCAGGTTATAAAGGCTTCACTGTGTTTTAATTACTACAAACTAAATCTCTGCAGTAGCTTGTTAGACACATTCTATACTTTTAATTAAGTAATTAGGGAGTTTGATGAAAAATACAGGGATTTTAGAATTTAAAGTATTCTGGAGAGTGTATAGGCAGGGGAGTCTTTTTTCTCAGGTGTCTCCATACTANATATTATTAATATTATATAATATATCTTACATATAATATTATATATTAACCTTGAGTGAAATGTTACAGGAAGAACTGAAAGGTTTTATTCATGAGTCACAAGCATAAAACCTGACCCAAAAGTTCTTTGAAAAAACTCTGCAAGGAGAGAACTCTGTCGTTGTGAAGCTTATAGCGCTTAGGTCAAAATGTGCTTTCAGGTATCAAGTAAGGTGTAGCATAACAATGTTTATCTCTTAAAAGGACAGACTTAATGAGCAATATCCATAGAAATAAGCAGAACTGCTGTGTTACAATGTGTTGAAGAGATAATGCAGTTGCATTTAGGTTATGTGTGACATAAAGTTTCAGATTTCTCACTGAGAGATCTTGAAAGAAATGAAAATATAGTATGAGAAAATGAATACAGCTGTCCTCATAGCTGTCACTTCTCCCATCATTCACTGTGTAAACTTATGGCCTTCTGAGTGTAATGTCATGGGATTTTCATAGAAAGGACAAATACAACCCTATGGGAAAGATATATCATTCTCACTCTCTCTTGAGACAGCAAATGGAAAAGGATTTTTTACTGAGATGGGAAACCCAAAGTTCCCAGGTTAGCACCAGTGCAGAATGTGCCCCTAGAAATCTTAAGGTAACTGCATGAGAGCTGTTAAAATTGTTCAGTCGGGAGAGTCCTTCAGCTTTTTGAGGTATAAAGAGTAATTCCATCCTAAATAACATAAACTACCTAAAATCTCTTCAAAAGCATATCTACTCAAACATATGAATACTGAATAAGCAATATAAACTCTGTGCTGGTAGCATGCATTTGGTAGCAATCTAGTTGGTTATTAATGAATCAGTATATTTTGCTCAGTGGGGCACAAAGACACATTTAATCTCGAAATATCATTAGTGTTGTGTTATTTTGTGGCACATTTCACCTCAAAGATTACTGCATTCACTTCATCTTGAGTAGAAGGTCTAATCCATCAGTTAGTGCCATCTCATTATCGTTCCATCAGAGGCACCTAATGACTATGGATACCTCATACAAGTTTGTAGGTGATTTCAAAATGTGGCTCAGTGCACTTGGGAGGCATGAACAGCTCTCTTATATCTGAGAAAACTAAGAAAGGGAGAAAGAAAGATAAGCTTAAAAAAAGGAAAAAATTAGAAAGAATAACTCTATGGCTGCTGGAAATGAGTATTTTAAAATGACAATATAAGTAAATCCTTCCATAATTAGATATTTAGATAGTCCTTTATGAATGAATGTATATTTTTTGTTACAAGTATGAAACTGCATAGCAATTATAATTATGTCTATTTATATCTATCTCTATATTACTAATTTTATCTACAGATCTATGTTTATATACACTATATACACAAACACACATGGATATAAATGTGCGCATTCTTAGAATGTGTAAATAGATAAGAATTGCATTTTTTCATCACTAAATACAGCCAGTTCTATGCTGGAATTAATTTTCTATTGTGGCTGCACAAAAATTATTCAGAAAAAGAGGAATTGAATATTGAGTCAAGGAAAAGGCAGAATGTTATACTGAAATAAGATAGACTGCTGTGGTCCAAGTACTGCAGAAATGTCAATGTAGTTACAAATGGCCTGACACAGTCCAGTTTCTTACTTTCATTAGAGATTACAATTCTGTGAGAGTAAAATTTATCTCTGTAGTGCAGATTTTGCTCGTTGGTCTAGGCTGGATCTTAAATCAAAATAAAACAAGCAGAACTGCTGGGAAGGTGGTGATCACCTTTGTTTTGTACTTAGAAGTGACCCCCACTATCCAGCTGGTTTGCAGAGGTAGGAGGGCTGGTTGGTTGGTTATTTATTCTTTCTGGTTGCAGTCTCCTGACGACATGAACCATCTAAGTGTCTCCATCTAAATTTCGGAAATGATTATCACTTCTCTATCATAGTATAAATATGTCTGACTTCTGCTACAAACTCTGTAGTTTGAGACAAGAGCAAATTACCCAGAAAACCTATGGAGTCTCCATCTGTGGAAGTTTGCAAGTTTGCTCAGCTAAGAAAGGGCACAGCCAGTCTGCTCTTGGGGTGGTAAGAGCCCCGCTCAGAGCAGAAAAGTGGTCTTGAGACACACAGAGGGGTCTCTTACAAACAGTTTCTATGATTCTATAAATATGTTTGACTTGTGCTACAAACACTCCAAGTACTGGGAAAAAAACACTCCAAACTTGTTAAAATATTATAATAATTTCAGCCGGGGAATTCTGAATGTTTTCAATTTCTTGTTAATTTATTCCTGAGCTCTGAAGTGTTTGAAAACCCTGAAAATAAATGTCTGACTCACAGAAGATATTTTCTATGAAAAACTACCAAATTTACAAATGATTTCTTTGAAACTAGGAATTTTAGACCAAAATGAAAGTAGAGGCTGTCATAATTTAGAATGAATGCCAGTACTACGCCAGATTGCACCATAAGTGAATAAACAGGGGATTACGGCAACAGAGCAACAGTATAATTAACTCAGTTTAGCATTTTCAGGGTTTTGCATCAGTAGCTCTAGCAGGAAACAGACAGCTCCGCTTTTTGGCCGCATTGGTATGCAACCAGCACTGAAGAGATCAGCAATAACCAGTGAGCTGAAAAAAATAGTTTCCCATGCACACATCTGCTAATCTGAGGCAGAAGGTATTTGGCGTCGTACCTATGGAGTTTGGTGGGAGCTCCTGGTAACTTTCAGTGGAGAACAGCCCCCCTTCTCATCACCTCTGTTCTGCAGCATTAACCTGCAGCAATTGTTTAGAAAATGGATGTGAGTATTTTAGTCTTAGGAAGAGCTAAAAGAACATTGATCTGAGGCTTTATTCAAGCCTTTGGATACGCAACACTTCTTCTCAGTAAGAATGTCCTGAAAACGGAGCTAAGGACATTTCCAAAGATTGCTTTTATATGATCCAAACCATGGCTTTGTTACAAACTCACACGCAGCCTGGAGCAGCAATGTTAATGTTTGAGGTTTTTCTTCAGCAAAGAAGCCTATTCTAAAAAAGGTGGGAAAATAAATTTTTGACTGGGATTTCAAACTGCTTTATTGTGTCCTGCAAGTGGTAGAATCTTCACTGTTTGGTAAATGTATTTAAAAAAAAAGGCATATTGAGATTAATGGGATGTTTTCCCAAGTAGAAAGTCAGAATGGGTGATGCAGAACACCTGAGAGCTTTATCTTTAAAAGTGTTGGTGTAACTGAGGATGCTCAGGATAGGATGTCAGATGCCTTAACTGACAAGATGTGTAGTAATACTCATGTGCTCTTCCACAAGAAATTTAGTTTTGTAACTGTGACTACTTACTGCTAGAGAACTGGAGGAAGAAAGAATCCATTTGTATGCAGAAGTGGAAAAACATGGTTTATTTTCATGAATTTGAAGTAACTAGAGGACTCACCCAGCTTGCTGTAGCCTCTGTAGTCTACCATGTTCATAATGCACTGTATCACAGCAAATTAGCTCATAACTCATTCAAATCTCAGTTCAGTATTACTTGACTGACCACACTTGGTTTGCTGCAAAATCCTTCTATTTGTTTTGGTGTTGTTGTTTTTAAGAAATTGAACTTTGAATGATGCTTTGTTGGCAGATATATTCTTCTCCCAGGGCCATGAGTTGCATGGGTGTAAGCAAGGGCAGAGCTTGGCTCTAAATGACTAAAAAGCTATTCTCCCCTGCGTGTGAGATGCCGAGGCAGTATATAAAAATAACACAGAGCACGAAAGCTTCATATGTAGCAGAAAGAAGGGTCTGAGCGACCTAGCGTGCCTCCTGCTTCCCAGGGGCCTGCAGAAAGGTTTCTGTGCCTTCAGCCGGTGTTGCTGAGCTGGAGTACACAGACCAGCTCCAAATTGTGGGTTCACGGCTGGGGAGGTGCCACACCCAGAAACCAGCAGCAGTTCCCTTGCTCACCAAACAGGCTGTGCTTGCACTTTGCATGGAAAAGGGTGGGATGGACCATGAGTGTGGGTGCAGGGCTGCTGGTGGTGGCGGGTTCCAGTCATTGCTCACCACCTTTCCAGTGTTGTGTCCATGCTGACTGCAGTTTTCCTGCATGTGACAAGCAGATGCATCTTCTACATTTTGAATGAGTTATAGCTTCTATGGCATATTGTCATGGTAGCAATGAGATAACCTCCCTGGACAGTTCAGTCTGTACAACTGTACACACTGCCTCATAGAGCATTTCTGTTTTCATTCATTATACCTACGGAATGTTTCAGAATGTGTGATTTTTAGGTAAACAGAAAATGGAAAAAAAATACAAGTTCGGTTCAGTATAGAAGAGAAGCAGTTTAATGAGAAAGAAAAGCGAACACTGCAGTTCTTAAAGCACAGGGGAAATTTAAGCATAAAGTACCAGAAATGGGATTTCAGCCTTTGTTCTTAATACATGTTGCATCTAACAATTCCATTTGTTCCATTGTTCTTCAGTGCCAGAACTAAGCAAATAGTTTGCAATAAATAATTTAGCCTTTGAATTTAACCTTCATTCCTGCTCATGGAGTCCCAGTGTGCTGGTTGCAGTGGTTTCAAACTTATTTGCAATTCAAAATCATGAAACTTTTAGGGGTGAAGGGAAGTTGGAGATATTTATTATTGTGATGTGACACTCCCAGCTGATCACAAGGTACTGCTTATCTTCCCTGATCTGATGGTTGCAGTGGGACGGTGAGGAAGGAAAGTGAAAGCTGTCATTTTGAGATGAAACATTAATTTCTCCTTTTGAAAAGATTAACATCTTGATACTTTTTGAGTGGGAAGGTTGACATGGAGTTACTACAAGAAACAGACAAGACTATTTCTGATTGAGTGAGTAATTCTAGATACTCAGTCTAGGGTTGCATCTAAAGGGGACACTTTAAAACAGGGCACTCTAAAACCTCTTCCAAAATAAATTTCACCTTTTGCATTGCATTGTGAAATGGACTTTTATGTCAGTGAGGAAAGTAAAGGATTCCCTGATGCTTCCACTACAAAACAGAGGCCAAAACCAGGTCACTTTAGGTTGTGTTTTTTATCAGTCTTCCATTCCTAGCTCTGGTAAAACATATGGCTATGATTTCAACTTGAGAGATTGTTGGCTTTGCCTCAGACAGGGCCATTTTTTTGCAATAAGGAGTTACAAAAATTTGGCTAGGAAAATGCCACAAAATAGTTTCTCATACTGCAGCTCAAAGCATGCAGAATAAGCTGAGAGGATTACCGCTGAGATGCTTTTCCAACGAGAGAGCGGAAAGAGCAAGTTGTACATATTCGATATCATAAAATACTACTATGGCAACAACCCACTGTTTATCTGCTTAATATCCATTTTTAAGCAAAAAAAAGAGTACAAATATGAGAAACCAGACTACATTTTATCTGCTGTTCTTTTGGTCCTTTTATGTCTCGAATAAATATGTAAGTTTTCAGAATTAAAAGGGAAAGCTTTGGCATTGCCAAAGTGTCAGTCTTTCTCTGGGTGATTGCATTGCAAAAAATAAAGCCTCACAAGTCATCTTGCTGGAAGACTACAAAGTTCTGAAAGATCTCAATAGTGCAGAGAAACCTCATGTATCTTCTTTTCAGTTTAGAGATGGGAATCAACAATATTTAGAATGGGTTTGTCACAGTTCATTCGAGAAAAAAAATTTAAATTCTATATGCAAACGGGAAAAAGAACTAGAGTAAAACAGTAATAAATTGGCATCAATCTGAAAAACAATGAGAAGGCTAACACAGAATTTAATTGATCTCTCAGCTTGTAAAAAACAGGTAAGTTTTTTTAATAAATAAACATTAAGTGCTTAGGAATTCAGATACGTTTCTTACAGGCATCCATAAGCAATTTCCCTTTAGCCTCGGTGACAGATAAGTATCACAATTTTCTGGACAGTGAGGATTGAAATCACAGAAACAGGTCTTGATAGTCTTTTATTTTTAGAAATCTGAACTCAGCTGACAAGAAGTATTAAAAATTCCACTGTTTTTAAAAAAGAGAGGAAGTACCTAGACCCTAAAAAAAGATTGAATCCTTTTTTAAAGGTATGAAAATGCCACTTAAACAACAAAAATATTTCCTGCTTTTCTATCTTTATGTCCTTTACTATTTTCCTTTTGAAAGGAGATGAGATCTCTTTTATTACTTGCTATCTTAAGTTTTCTCTCTTCATTTATTTCCATCCTTGACAACAACAATGTGTAATTCATTTTTTAGCAAAATTGGACAATAGGAAGTAGAATGAAAAACATCCTCACATTTTAATGCAGAGATACTGGCATATGCAGAAGTAAATGCCAGGCGCTATGCACAATCAAAGGATAATCCTTTTGTGTACTACATGAACTTGTGAAATCATTATCCCAACAATTAACCAGCATGATTAATGAGATGGGGAAAAAAAAGAATAGTTGCTGCTGCTATTCAGTTGGTGCAGAATTTAAATGTCCCTTGACTTAATCTATTTTACTGTACATCTTGCTGGAGTGTCTTCAATCTTTTAGAAAGAGAGGCTACCATGGGTCTTGGCCCAGCTATTTTTGACTATAGCAAACACTACATTGATGTTGTCACACTGTCCCAGCTACCATTCTCTTTTTCTTTCCAATGAATGCACCAGGGTCTTATTAAATAAATCAAAATTTAAAAAAAAAAGAGAGAAGGGAGGGAGAGCAAGCAAGGCACAAATCAAATGAAGCTGAGTGGGCTCTGTTTGCAGGCTGTGGCCTTGCTCCCACTGGGCCCACACAGTACGTGCCCTTTTATCTTAGTGCCTTTAAGCTATGGTGGTCTGTTCAACCTTCTGGGGCTACATATGTCTCTGCACCAGGATAATTGTTCTCAACAGCATGAGCTTAACTCTATCATCCCTCCTGCCTCTTGACTTACTGTAAATTAAAGTGGCTTTATGAAAAAAAATGAAGCTGGGAAGTTTCAGCAGCTCTTTAAGACTACCTTTTTAAAAAGAGAACTTATTTTATGGGAACTGTGGAACACTTTTCTGGTTTCCATGTGATGACATGGAAATAATCTTAAATATGTCCTTTGCTTTTTTTTGGCTTTTTTTTTTTTACTTTTTTTAAAGGCCTCTGAAGGAAAGAACAACCAGAAAGAAATTAGATTGATGGGGAAAGAAGACTAGACATGGACAGACAATATATGCATGGAAAACATGCAGGAATCCATTCAGAGTTTGCCAAAATTACCCACAACTTCTGTTTCAAAGCCCTGCTAATAATGCTCCATTGTATGCAAAGCCTGTAAGAACAGAGTTAATAACAGTGTATGAGTATCAATTACACATTATACATGTAAATCTTACAAGCCCCCTCTACTCAGTAGGAAAGAGGCTATCTTTGTGCCATGCAGAGTCAAGAACACTCTGTCAGCACTGAGCAAATAATAAAAAATAGTAATAACAGGCAGAAAGCCTCTTTAGTTCAAGTCACATTTTAACTGCTTAGTCTAAAACTCAAGAAATGCAAAGTTGTCACAGATATTGTCACCCTAATCTGTACTGAAAATGTTCTTTAACTCCTTAAAATCCCTTGAATGTCTTGTTCTTTTTACATATATTTGTCTTTTCAAAAAGAACAATCAGGAAATTTTAAACTTCCTCTGTCTTCATCCTAATGCCCTTCCCAGCACCTGTTTCAATTTAAGTGAACATTTTTGAACAGAGACTTATGTTTAGTCAGATGACATTTTACCAGCACCTTTTATGTTGGCATCCTTATTCTTCTCTCTCTAGAAATACTTGCATTGAATGATTGATTTTATTTTTGGAAAACACCAAAAGAAATTTATCTTTTCTTCAGAAGAAAGCAAAGAACAGAAATCATTGAGTCATAATTTTTATGTTCTTCGCTGGAATCTGTCCAAACTGGGATTTCAGTCAAAGCAGATAGCATCATGTGAGGGTTTAGCTCTGTCAGCTGGGCAACTGCAATTTTCAGTGTATACATTAGTGTAAAGCTGTGTGCAGCGGCAACAGTGCTGATACTGCTCAAGATTTCAGGTGTTCCTTGCAAAACAGCCATGATCTCTCATAAAGACTTTGTGTTTTCTGTAATTCTGATAATTGTTTCCCTTAATCTACAACAAAAAATTACTTAGTCTGAAAGAACACAAGTTTAGTTCTTCTTCAGATGGTGTACTAAGATGCACAGTTATACTGCAGCATAGCAAGGTTCTTTACTGAACTACTCTCCTTGAATCCTATGCTGGGCTGCAAAGGCTCGGTGTGGAATTTAGATGATGTATAAGTGGTGTCTCTGTGTGTTTCTTTGAACTCAGGACTGCCAGAAAGTCGTTGTGTCCTTTTCAGGCTTTTTACACCAGCGATTTGAGGTTAAGCTCCAAAGGGAGCTTTACCAACAGATCTTGAAGGCTGTATGAGATTCTTGCCCAGGCTGCAAAATCCTCAAGGCCAATTCACAATCTGAAACTTTTTTATCCACCCAGGTTTTAAAACGGGCCTAAGCAGCTTCCTTAAACAAGTCTTAAACAGTGTTGCATAAAAGCTAAAATAGTTCCACTCATAGAGTGAAGTTTCTAATTTTAAGTAGTGGTTACTGACCCTCCCAGTCAAGTTATAATTTCTTTATTAGCATATAAAGACTAAAAGTTCATTATTAACTTTTCCACACCCTTGCTATGGTGATATCTGTAAAGACAGCATGCTTCATTACCTGGTTTGTAGCAGAGGCAGTAAAAACTCTGGTTCACTGATTCACAGCTATCGTAATGGCATTCCCTATAGAAATCTGCTGTAGATGTTTATGGAAACATGTATTTTAGAAGTATATACATACATACTTAAGTGTGTGTGTAACAGTACACCCACACTTAGTGCAAAACAAACTCATGGTAAAATGTCCAAGCCTACAATGACTGCTGCACACCTACAAGCTGAACAAGTCATGGACACCCATGATCCTAAAGCTGTTCAGACTTTCCTTTCCCAATACCTCAGCATTTGAAGCCCCACAATGACATGTCTGAGAGTGACATGTATGACCCCTCTGTGGGACCTTCAAAAGAGGGTGGCAGGACATGCTCCTAAGGAATTTTAGGAGGAGCTGTGAAACCCTTCAGAAAAACCAGAAAAAGTAATGTCATATTCCTTTGGGCCTACAGCAGGAAGGTGAAACTGGACTTGGCCTCCCCTGTTGTCACAGTCATAGTTCAATGCTTGTACTATCTGTGTGCCTGGACATGCAGTCTGAGCTGGCAAATGCTGCTTGCTCCTCTCCATCACAACATCAGAGTTCAAGGCTAACAGGAAGGCATGCAATCTCTCACGTGTTAGCTGAAAGACTAGTCTTTGGCCCCTATCTTAACACTGTCTCGTTCCTAATCAGTGCAGATGAGCTCAGAGATCTGCAGTTAGACAGCTGTAGGTTTCCTCTGCGCTAGTCAAACAAAATATTCATGCCTAGCATGTAAGACAGGCCAGATTTAAGCTACATATTTTGAACAGATTTTTTTCTGAGAAAACATTTGGCCTCTTATATTTGCACATTGCTGTATGCGTGGAATTTGGCGGTATCTCCTGCATGTAGCCTTTTTAGGTCCTCTCGGTTGGCTCTTTTAAAGTATCTGATTCATCGAACAACTTTGTACAGTTTGGGCTTGGTGCAAAGCCAGTTTAAGTCAACGCTAAAGCAAACCAGGCCTTTATGTACTCTGCTTCAGGCTTTCTTTTCCCAAGTCTCAATTTCTTGGTCCTTCAGACTTTTTGAGGTACAAAGTTTCACTAAAAGGCTGTCTGGTCCTATTCAGAGCCTAGTTTTCAAGGACTACTTTATCACTTATTTTCCTGAGACAGAGGCAGACAAAATGCTGTGGTTGTTGTGTTCAGAGTATAAAGTTAAGTGGGCAGAGGTCACCTACAGAAGTGACCACCACAGCTTGGGAGCAACTGGAGGGAAAGAGAGCAACCCATGGCTTGACCTCTCCATGATGAAAGCAATCCCAGAAGACCACAGCAAGTTGATTTACAGGTTTCAGAGCGCAGCCGAGGGTCTAGCAGTGTGTTTTGTTCCCAGTGTCTGGGTGCACTGGGGGCTCCTTCTCCTTGCTTGCCTACCAGCTCCTGTCACCCTGGCTCAGACTGAGCACCCTGCCTTGCAAGGGAGCCCAAAGAGCACTCAGGCAACAGAGGGGCCCAAAGCAGCAACAGCCTTCATGTGCTATACAGAGACAGGTTTCTTTAATAACGCAAAACTCTTCAGGGTGCTCTGCAGATATACCTTATATCTTGAGAGACTGATTTATCTTTAAGTACTGCAATATGGAAAATATTTTTAAAAAATCTGTTGTTCTACAAAGCACAGTACAGGAATCAGGAATTTTTAAGGCTTGAAATGCCCTGTTCATGTTCTGTCACAGCTATTTCATGTAAGTTGAGGCAACTCACTCCGGTATAGTTCAAGGGAGTTTATATGCTTGTTCCTATGGACAAGATATGATTGCAACCTTTGTCTTCAGAGGAAGTTTTCTTCCTCTGAATCGGTCTCTTTATGGGGAGATGGGGCTCAGTATGGATTTATGCATGATGTTTTAGGCATTCACATTAAACAGCTCTAGCCCAAATCCTTGTAAATAATAATAGTTGTTTAGAGTATAAATGAAGTAGTAAAACTTACATTTTAAGAGCTACTTGGGATGTAGCCAAAGTCCTAAATAAACAGACCTTACACATTTAACTGTTGACCATACTGAGCTTACTGAGAGTCTAAAAACAAAGGAAAACTCCCCCAGCAAAGAAAAATCCATGCAAAGCTAGACACAGAAAAAGCGGCTGCAAAGTTGCAACAGGGTGAAAAAAGTAGACACTCAGAAGGTAGTTAAAATGCTACTCTTGTCTCTAGCAAGAAACCTGACTACAGAGCGGTAAGAATGTCTTTTTATTTCCAGAGCTTACTAAGGCTGTGATAGATGTATATCTGGAATATATTTCTTCTTGTGTGAATGGACTACATATCACTATCATTAACAGTAACTCAGCATGTTTATCACAGTGCATTTCAAGGAGGTAGGAAAACACACAGGTTACTGTTCTAACACTGCAGTAAGTCATGGAACCATCAACTCACTCATTGTTTTTAGTGTAAATTTCATATTTCACCAGGTTTTTTTCTCCTTATAAATGGCTTATGCAAAACATAATAGAAATATATTGGAATGCCATTCCTGAGTCTTGGTAGCATTTCTACAGATCAGTTCAAAGCAAAGAGTATTTCTTCACTCGAATGTGTAATGTTGACTGAATAATGTGTTAGTGCAGTCAAGAATACAGTATTTGTCATCCCTGACACTTTGAGAAGATATTTGCTCAAATAGAGTTCAGCCTAGTTCTGCAAAATATTTGTTGCTAGGCTCATATTCACTATTTGTGGGTAAGCTTGGATGCCTCTATTCTTTTTAAATTTGTTCCCTCTAAGACACTGTTCAGGAGTCTCACTGTTTTCAGCATCCAGATTTCGTATCAGTAAGAAGTAATTACCTCCCTGAGAAAATCCCCTTTCGTCCTGATTGAGGCCATGTCACTGCAGCAGAAATGTTATTCAGCAGCCACTGGGCATCCTTGGTGGTGACATCTGTTTGGTTGTCTGGTGAGGGATTGAGGTATAATCAATCATATAGGTGTTGAATAGTATTGGCTTCCTGACAGACCATCAGAATGGCCATAGAAGCAGTTTAAAAATCAGCCTTTTTGTTTCTGCCACCAAGTGAAACACTGTGATGTCTGGAGAGCAGTTTTACTTACAGTATTGCACAAAACAGGACAAGAAATTACTTCCAAGACAGAAAAATAATATGCTAACAGGGGAAAAAAAGAAGGAATTCCTTTGCCTATCAGTTTTTTCTTTACTGATTTGTGAATGACCAGCTGACTAACTCACCCATGGCATCAGAAACAAAGAGTTAAACCATCCGTCTTCTCTAGAATTTCTAAAATAATTACATATTATTGCCTAAGATTTAGATGAAGGTAAGGCAGAGCTTACAGTTCTATTGTTATCAGTTAGTGAATAAAAGATGAAGATTAGCATGATTAAAGAGAAGTGAAACAGGGGTTCAGCAGTATTAACTCAAGAGAGTAATTCTCCTGGACACTACTGGGACTGTGTCCATGACTGAGGACAGAAGAATTATGCTCTAAGGAAAGTAAAAAGCAGACCCTGTCTAACCAATCCCCTAGGGGAATGGGAATGATTACAGGGCATGCTGTTTTCTCTTGTTTTATGGGCATAGGCAGCCACCTGGAAAACATGTGAGGAAACCAAAGCAACTGGCATCAAATCTAATGTAACTGAGTCCAGACTAGCAGGTGATTATGGGTTACTGTTTGCAGAGCTGAGAGCGAAAGCAGGGACAGAGCTACTGAGGTTCTGTGTCTCAAAACAAGACCCACAGTAAAAAAGAGTTGATACACTTAATTTTCACTCAGGGAAGATCATATGGATAAAAGAAACTGAAGTAGAGATTTGGTGGGTATAGCCTTGGCAGGAAAGCAAGAGAAATTTGAGGGATTCATCTCACATAACTGTAGGCACTACACTACAGATGGCTATATTAGAGCAAGTCGCTCAGACTCCCTTTAAAGTCAGTAGAAATAAATAGTTGCTTTTAGAGTGTAATTCATCTTAACTTCAAGTAAACAACTAAAATGTCAGCGATTGTGCCCCAGAAGTGTCTGTTTCTCTGCTTTAACCATGCAGCATTGCTCAGATGAGGCTGTGCACACCATAGATGGAGGTATGGATCATCCCATGAGGTTTCAGAGGGACAGCAGGAACAAGATACTGACAGGGTGCTGCACACAGAAGGGGGGTGCTTCCCCATTCAGCTCTCCATAGGCAGATGTGGAGGAAATCTGCAACTAACCCAGCATTTCTCCACAAACATTAATTTTCATCTTTGGTATCGTTTGTTCAGCACCTCCACCTCTGCAACTTGTATATAGAGGAAAAAAAACCAAAAACATATCATTCTTTCTTGATTGTTATATAATTAAAAAAAAAATAAAACATAAAGACAACTTCTAAGTACAAGAGCATTTCAGTACCCACCTTCCAAAGTTAACCCTATTTATTTACATGTAGACCTATGTATGCAACAGCCTTGGCTGTTATAAAAGAGGCTGGATTCAAGCCACAACCCAGAAATAAATGCTTTTGCACTCAGTTCCAGTGGTTCCACTGCAAATTTGCCTAATGAGTTCTCCAGACTTACTGCAGGCACCACACTCAGCTGGGTTGGTGTCCAGACTTTATAGCTGCTGGACTTGAAAAAGTGCAATAAGATCTTAAAGCAGGGAAACTCAACCTACATCAGATAGCTAGCAGGACATATTTATTGCACAAGTACTCTTAGGATCCATTAGGGTCTCCATTAAGACCAGTATATTGAAAAGTCTAAAGAAATGGCAGAGGAACTGTTACTTACTTGATGTTATGAACAGCATAGGCAGTACCATAAACTTCCAGAAATAGAAATATAAATCATAAGAAAGTTATCGTTCTTTTGGTAACAGGAAGCTAAGAAAATGTTTTTCTCACACTGTTTCTGAAGGTATTTCTGGCTATGCAACTATATGTCAGACAAAACCAAGACATTACAAGGTCCTTGAAGTAAAACTACCTGATGATACCATTAAGGAAGATATTTCTTTGCTGACCTTTTCTTTAGCACTTGAGTTTAGATTTAGCTGCTGTATAATACCAGAACATTTTGAGTTATACAATTCAGATGTGTTTTCTGTGACTGATACAAAGCTTCTGTGAGTTATAAAAAACTGGTGAAGCTACATGACAAGAAAGAAAACTCTTACATGGTACTTTCAGAAAGCTGTACTTCAATGCACTGTGAATGTTACTTTCCCTTCAGTGTTTGTTTAAAAAAACCTAAGGAAGCTGTGATTCTTTGGGCCTTGTTTCACTAGATATTTAGCAAGAACTTAAGAACCGAAAGGACAATTCACTCCTCTATCCCTGTTCTGTGCGAGGCAGTAGTGTAAGACAGTTTCAGCCTGAAACAGTGCTAAAGAACAAGATATTTAGTTTTTCTGACTTAGAGGGAAGAAGAATATTTTAATATTCATTCTTTTCAGAAAGAGAAAAAAATGCATAATGATGCTTTTTATTGTGCACATGCCAGAAAGGAAAATATCACCCTCTGAATTTTCCAGTCTTAAAAGTCATACTAGAAATGATGCTCTCCAGCCTTGCCTTCCTGCTTCCCAGCAGTCAGCTGAGGCCTTAGAGCTCACACTCATACTGCTATATTTAAAAGCCAGTCTAATCCCTCACCAATCTATATTTTCAGCTTTCAGAACTTCCTGTGGCCATAAGTTTTACAACTTATGTGTTGTTTGAAAAAGTACTTCCTTTGGTTAGGTTTAAGTCTACTGTCGAATAACATTTTGTATGACCTGTTGTCAATGTGTTGCCTCTGCAACTTCTGCCTGGCAAAACCTGATTTTATAGACTATTATATTTTCCCTTACTCATTGCTTGAAGAGTCATACTTTATTTAGTCTCTCTTCCCCAAAAAAGCCATTCAATAATCTGATTTTTATTGCCCTTTTCTGTACTTTTCCATCTCTACTCTATAATTTTTGTAATAGTGGGACCAAAAATGCACATAGAATCCAAGAAATGAGTGTGCCATTGATTTCTACAGTGACACAGTAATTTCTATTCTGCTTTGCTCTTTATTCTTATTCTGACAATTCAGATGATGCTTTTTGCTCTTGTAACTATCAGTAGGCACTGAGCTGACATTTTCCAAGAGCATTCACAATGAGTCTAAAATCTCTTTCCTGAGGCTTATTAGGTAATTTAGAAGCTCTTGAAGTATACATCCAGTTAAAATTGTTTTTCTCACATGCACTGAACTTAGCAGCACTGAATTTAATCTAACATTTAACCACTTGGATGGTTGATATTGTGAGATGTAGCTGTAACTTCTCACAATCCACTTAGGGCTGACTTTGCCATCTCACTATCCACCTCACTTTTTACTGCTCAATCTGTAAAACCTATCAGTCTCTGCCTAATTTACCAGTGCAGTTAATTTTTTTATTAGCATGGCTTATCTGAAGTCTTGGCATAAATTGCTTTAGGGATTCTTTTAATGTACCTTGTTTTATATTGTAACTTTTTCATCATTGTGTAAGCTTAGTCTTCTGAGACAAGAAGACCTGTTTGAACATTTTTTTGTTCTGTAATTTTTTTCTTTTTTTTGTTTGTGTTGCCCTCTTCTATTTTAAAACTTGAGTTTCTATTTTATGAGATAGTACCATGAAATATAACATAATAATATGAGTCTAAAATCCATTAATTTGTGAAATGGATTCAGCATTTAATAAAGAGGAAAGTGAATTAAATAACGATAGACTGCCTGTCAGAAAGCAACTAAAAGACGACACCAGAGTGTATTCCATATACTACTTCTTGTACCAAAGTTGTAGAAGTGAAAACAGGTTGCAGCCTACCTTCTAGGCACAATCTCCACTCACAGAAAAAAAATTCCTCAGAAGTTGTGCCAGTGTACAACTTGCATTTTCTTCATTCTTCACAAGCACAAGCAGCTCCTTGAATTATGACTTTAAAATTTTAAATATGTTCAAATTCTCTAGGAATATGATATTTCGAATCAAAAACCTTCCTGATGCACAAGGACTTATCTGAAGCCTGCATTTCATGAAAAATCAAAATTTGCAGGAGCTTTTCAAAACTGAAATATTCCTTGTTTGCTGTTCTCACTGCTGTTCTCTCCTTGTCAGCTCTGGAGAAATTTTGAAAAATTCTATCTCCTTGATCCTGATGTAGATTACAGAGTGGGAGGTTTTGGTACTACAGAAACAAAGTCATTGCTTGCCTACACTGTAATGAAAGCTACTGCATGAAATATGACTATCATAAGTGATGATGGCATTATCTAAAGCATTTGGGTTTATATTTGATTTTAGTGATTGTGCTGATTATAAAACAAAGAGTTCAATTCTAATGATAAGTATGCATTCACTGGGGAAAAAACTTTATTCACTGCCACTGTATCTTTCTGTGTTGACATTTCTGAATCAAATAATAGCTATGAATTTTTGGGCCTGATACTCTTCTGGCTGGGCAAATATAGAATATCTCCAGAAAAATCTATGAAACCGATATAATCCTAATTTATCTCTCTGTCTGTTCATGCATATTCCCTTTCCTGTTGTTTTTTGCTTCCTTTCTCCTCACTACAATATGATTTCAGGCAACTTTGTACACCTATAGTTAACAAAGCCAAATTATCTCAAGTATTTCAAGGGAAAAATACGCAACACTACACCAAGAAGAAAGAGCAGTCTCGTATGGGGGTAAAGCAGATCTATGTTTCATTCTGCTCCAAATGGCCTTCCTCTACAAATGGCATCATCCAGCTGGGACTGAGCTTTTACACAGGATGGATTCTATCTCATCTTCCCTGTTCTGTAGTGACTATTTTTTTCAACATTGATGATAAAGTTTATGCAGCTCCAGTTCCTGTATTACATGGTTACAGGAAGATATCATCTTTGTGTAAATGAAAAAGAAACAAAATTTTTTATCTGTCATAGCTACAAAGAAGAGATGGAAACACAGTTCAGGTGCATCTTAAAATATTGAAACTCACAACTGTCTTTGAAACTCAGCAGGTTTTGGAAACATAGTTATAAAGCAAATTTCATAGTTTCAAGAAGAGGGTGAAGATAGCGAAAGAGGTCCTTGGACCTGATTACAAACTTACCAACCCCACTGTCAACCATCAAGAATTTTCCAGCGTTTAACTTACTTCCCTAGAGGGAGTCTAATGCCAAACCTGCTGGTTTCTAAGCAAGGATGAGTACAAGGGAATTCTGAGCTTTAACCCATAATTTTATTACAAGATTCTAGATGTTAAGCTTCCTAATGGAGCTCTCACACTACTGTATGATGTGCTCTTTTTTTGCTTTATCCTTCCAACCTAGAGCACAAAAACTTCTTTTTTAGAAGATAAGAAACAGAGAGGGCATTTTTCATCAGATCAAAAGGACTGAAATACTTTATACTGTCACTTCTCTCTCTGTTGAAGTTTGTCTGTGGCACTTCAGAATCTTTTATACGGTGCTTTTTCTTTATTCTGTAGTGGGATAGCTTCCCAAAATGTCCTTCCAGTTTTCCATTTAAGAGATGTGTGGGATGAATAGATTTTGTAGCTGCTAAAGCTATTTATTGTTTTCCTGGATGTGGATTATATTTTGTTGCCTATAAGAAGGCAGTCATGGAAAGAGATAATATCATCACTTAATATTTATGAATGGATAGTTTTCTTTTAATGGTGAAATCGATACTTGTCCCTAGAACAGTTTGTTTTACTTCTAAAACAACGAGCAGGATCGTCAGATAGCTTTTCAGATTCCATAAGTGAAAAATATCTGCTTATTAGCTCTTTTTTTATCTAGCTTTTTGAATCTTGTTCTTGAGCCTGTTACAGAGTGTTCAAGAGAGATTATTCAGTAAGCCTCTAGTTTTATCATATTCTCCTTGGTTGTGCAATTCATTTAAAGACCTATTCCATATTTCACTGAAGGTTATACACATAGATGTGGTTATGGATATGTGCATCTGTGTGTGTTTATTTATGGAACTGTCGGCCTGCAGAGAATTGCCTGTGACGTACACAGATTTATTTATCTGGTTATTTGGAGCATAGTTTCAAAATAATTGCCAGGTGAGATTGAGATTTTATTGCTAGTCCTCTCTATTTCACAGCTTTGCTGAAGTGGTTTAATTATCAGCTATTAGAGGTGATAATTCATGCACCAAATCTGAAGGGAGCCTTAAAAAAAAACCAACAAAACCCTCAGTGCGCCTTCAATGCTAGAGAGAAGAGTTCTGCTTGCTATTTATACCCCTTAAACTTGCTTTTGCCATAGCAAATAAGCCATGGTGTAGTGCTGCCTCTTTGGGATTTTTTTTTTTTTTTTTTTTTT